>CABFOV010009696.1:0-18531 GCA_902141375.1 Timema poppense
CCCTTTTTCATCAAGCCTAGTCTCATTGCTCCACAAAAATGCTTTTAAAAAAATCAATGCAAATTAGCTAATGTCATATTTTCGCACATTTTTTTCTATGAATAAAAACCAAATATAAGGTTGTCAAGGAAAAAGAGCCCTGTTGGAATCTTTTGATTATATTTGGTGTGAACCATATTAAAGCTCATACATTTGTAAACTACCCTTAATTTTAATTACGGAGTTAAAATTATGATTTGGACTCGAGGTATGGCCATAAAACCTCTAGCTATCAAGTTTGGACAAAATAAACCAAGCCGTTTAGGGTACAGAAAGGCAGAATGGTAAGAACTGTTTGTTTTTTCTGGTGCGTGTTCGGAGGCACATAAAACGTCGTCATCAATTTGAAACAACGCCTCTTAGAATTAAATACCGCGTTAGTGCTGAACGTCTCCATGACAGTTTCTGGCTTACCGAGGCGTCCCCCCCTTAAAGAGAAATTCCGAGGGAGAGTGTTTTGGTACTAACGTTAACTTTGTCCGCCATCCCTTTCAGTCTCTGGATGAACTCTGTCGTGGATCTCGCCTTCTCCGACAGCTGCTGGAGGTTCTGTGACAGTTCCGTCTGTGAACAAACAAACACGACATTCTTTAGGCTGAACCCTTTTCATGTTTACATTTTAACACAAGTGTTATACACTCTAATGGCTTCAGCTAGACTAATGGCTCCAGCTAGTGTTTTCTAAACTCCCCCTTTTTATCGTTTAGTACCACCCCTCATTTGTAAATACTTATCTCAAATATGCAATGTGTTTATTTTGTTTAAATAAATAGACAAATTAGTTAAAGCCCTTTTCTATATTTATGAGAGATTTTATAAAACTTAATACTAAATTTAGGAAGATCGATTAAATAGCCAAACTAAAGTAGATTTTTTTTTATCGCCACGTATCTGTTCAGGGTACACTTAAATATGATAATTACCTCTGATGGTGGAAGAGATGAGGAAGGAAGAATTTTAGAGGTAAGCTACGCACATTTGCATGTAAGGAGAATGCGAAACAATTAAAGACAAACTACCGTGAGTAAAACCGACCGGGATTCAAACCCTGATCTCTACGTCATCAGCAGGTCAGTCTAACATGAGAGTGATGCCTTAGACCATTCAACCACCGAAGTGGGTAATTATTATAGTTGTTGAGTACGGTTATAACAGCATCTATCATATTCATTAAATTGAAAAATTACACCTTTACGCAGGAATCGAACCCACGTGTCCGTACGTCCATCACAGATTCGGCCTTAAAATATGAGTTAATTTATGAAAAAAAGTGTTCTATTTTATTTAGTTATATTCTTTGCATATTGTTTTTTTTAGAAACATCTCACATAACTTGGGTCGAAATTATTTGCAGTTTAGGCATAAAAACATGAGGGAAAAATTAATGCGAATACAAAACACATAATTGAATTAAAATACATGACCAATGAGAGCACCGGGCTCGTTTCAAAGAATCGGAAACTCAGACCATCGACGACACAAACGCCGTGGTCATGGTCTAATTAAGCTCACAAGACATTTTGTCTTGCTGAGAAATACTCTGTTTTCTTACAGAACGAGTTTTTTCCTAAATTAATATTAATAATTAATATTTAGCACCACGTTTTACTACCCGTTCGGGTTATACGCTTTAACTACTAATTACTCTAATGGATTAGGAATTGGGAAGGTTGAATTAGAGGAAGTGAACCCGAATTTGCGTGGAGGGAGAGTGGAAAACCATTTAGGAAAAACCACCCCCAGTTCACCCGACCGAGATTCGAAGCTCGATCTCCTCGTCCTCAGCAGTAGAGCTCAACACGACAAGCGCGTTAGCCAACTACGCCACCGAGGCGGGTTTTTTCCTAAAAAAAAAAGAGATTGAAGTATAGAGGAAGGAAATTTAATTGCCCATAAAATTAAATGGTGTGAAGGTTATAGTATATAGGCTCTGATTTAGGTTCAAAACATGTTTTTATTTGATATTGTAGGGTGAACATATGCATCCCAATTTCAAGAGGGGGGATAGGGAGGAACTGGAGTAGAGGGGCAGTAAGACATGTGTTCGAATCGGAGTTCTTAGTTCTTTAATTAGCTTTTTATTCTTTATATAACAAGGCTTATGTGATTTTAACATAATCCCACTTCGGTGGCCGCGTGGTCTAACACGCTACTCTCGCAGTAGACTAGACCGCCGAGGACGGAGAGATCGGGGTTCGAGTCTCGGTCGGGTGTACTTAGGGAGGTTTTCTCTAAATGTTTTTTTTCTTTTCCCTCGACGCAAATGAAGGTACACTTCCTGTATATCTAACATTCCTAATCCCTAAAACATAATTAGTACATAAGCGTATAACCCAAACGAGTAGTAAGATGCGGTGCTAAAAAAATATAAATAGCTATAAATCAAATTAGAAGTAATAATATTAATCTCTACACTATAAGTAGTATATAGCCACTAATTTAAATTAACCCCCAACCAAAATTAACCTGAGACAAAAGCTATTACATGAACATAAACTAACTAAGAATATAGGTATTTTAATTAAAAAGGGCTAAGATTATTCCAACTTAAAAAATTTAATAGTTAATTTTTATTTACAAAATAAAGTAAACGATAAATAATCTCTGAAAAAAATACAAATATAGAATTTCTACTAATAGAGGAAAATACACAAATAAAAAAGATAACTTAATTTCACCAATATTCAATTTTTTTTTCCTTTCAAACTTTACTGTGTTTTTCCGGTTTTCCAAGGTACGTGCCACCTAAAGAGTCCAAATTAGCATAACGTCCTGTACACAGAAAACATATGAACCATAAGGTTTTACCCCCGAAGTGGTACAAAAGCAAGAACTTTTTTTTTTTAGAAGTCATCTTCCCCTTCACTTCAACACACATCAACCCCCTCTCCCTCCACCAACCCTTCTCACGCTTCAACCCTTTGTTGTAATCTGCATGTGTTTCAATAATTAATGTTGCAATCTGAGCAAAGACTGTTTAAGGGGTGATAGGGGAGGTTGTCTCTTCTCACTCCAGTAATTAGCCTGGCTAGAGCAATGCAATTATAACTCCACACTACAATTTCACCCTGTTTTACTGACAGACGGGGGAGGGGGTAAAAAAAAAACCTCATGAAGATCCCCCTCTCCCTATTGATTGTAATGTAATGTTTCAGGTGTCAGATTAGTGTGCGCAGATGAAAACCAAAATACCGCGTTATACACAGTAACTGGTATTATATTTCGTAGATGAGAGTGTTCGTTAAAACTAGATGGAGTGCTAATTTAAATTATGGATATCGAGTAACGCGCGCACATAGTTGTTATAGGGAGTAAATTCCATTAAGTGTGTTCGATGAAATGACAGATTAAGTGGTAATTGGAATGACGAATGGCAGATGTTTTCTAATTCTAGTCTAGTGTGGGCCTACTTTTTGACGGTGTTGGCTATGATAACACTGCCGGAAAATGACGTGGTGAGGTTTGTTTGGCTATCTCGCACCTTTGTTTAAAAATGGAGATATTTACTTAAATACGGGATAATAAATGATAAACAGTGTTACATGGAAAAAAAAAGAGCATCACATTTCACCAAAGATTATCACACACTCAAATCCCCAATTCTCAGACCTAAATTTGAAACAAATAAATATATGTTTGCCAATAGCTCAAAACAATTTTATAAAGATATGTTTAAAAAAAAGTTTATTATTTTTAAGAGTGTTACAACTTTGCAATGATAAATTATTTCGTATCTCTAAACTTTTTGGGTAAAATGACAAATATAAAAACATAAAATACTCATTCAAAACTGAGTTGTCCATGCACTTTTAAATTCCTCATGCACTATTTAAATACACTAAATATACAAATTTGTTGATTCTGTCTTGGATTAACACAGAAATATTTTTATTTACAGGAAAATAATTGTATCACTGAATTATATAGAGTGGAAAAATGACGACTTACAAATCAAGAAACATGCAATTTTAATGTATCGAAATTTAGATTTTTCCATTACAAAGCTAAAATACTGACAAGATTAAATATTTTTACAAATATTGAATATATATATACACACACACTACCCAGTGCAAGCGAGTATACACCTTTTTTTTTTCAACTAACAATAATTCGTGAATAAAGTTTCACAATTGATTTTATTATTAGTCCATATTAAACCAACTTGTACGTATTCACACATGTATACATGCATTTAATTATTGACTTTATTTTTAAAGAAAATAATGAACTATAATTTGAGCTTAAGTTATTGTTCTTAGTAACTGTCGAATATCCCCAAAACCTATCAACTGTACAACCAGAAAATTATTCAGTGAGTTTAAAGAACGCCTACACGTTAGACCAGAAGCAGCTTTGTAGTGTATTGCATATAATATATTTGAATGTTTTAAGGCGTTATCGTGAAAAATCAATCTCGCCACTTACTATTATTATTATATCAAATCAAATTATTTAGTAAATATGTTCTTAAATTTTTGGAAGAAACATAATGATAAAGATCTCCATGTATACATACACCTTCAAACAAATAAACTTTTAAAATACAATAGAGTGAACGATTATTTCTTTTAAGCACCGCATCTTACTTCCCGTTCGGTTTATACGCTTATATACTAATTACATTAATGGTTTTAGGCATTAGGAAGTGTATCCGCATTTGCGTGGAGGGAAAGTGGGGAAACCAATTTGGAAAAAATCATCCGTACAACCGACCGAGATACGAACATTTATCTCCCCATCATAGGCAGTCTAGTCTACTGCTAGAGTAGCGCTTTAAGCTATGCGGCCACCGAAGCGGATAATAACGATTTAAATAAAAGCACGATAATTTTAATAATCTTATAGAGCTATATAAACAAAGAAATGTGTGTGTATTAAATATTTACCTTTAAACCTTAAGATTTAAAATTATTCGTGCTAGAATAAAGAACGCGAGTTAAAAAAAAAGATTAAAACAGGTACATTTTGACGTAATGCCTCTGTGGTAAAATGAAATAGAGGTATAATTTACTTTCTACTTGAAATGTTTAGCTTAATAGCCACAAAAATGTCAGTAACAATCTCCTTTGTTCTCAGCCCTTTATAAGAGAATAAAAATAAAAAGATTGTTTTGTTTCGTATTATTCCATTAAATGAGGCCTTCTTGAAACAGAATATGCAGAAGGCGTTTTAAAAATCTCTTCTTAACGATAGTAACAAGAAGACAACAACACAAAAGAATAACCACTTGAAGTAAAACCGGTCTTCTCTGTCCTTTCCTCTCCTTCAAAGACAAAACTCGGTTGAAGAACACAAGCCTAAAGGGGAAGCCAATAAAGAGACGTCAAACATCACCCAATGTCGCTAAAATAAAACGCGTCAAATCCGAAATACTAAAAAAAAAGTGGCGATTTTGCCGCTGTAAATTAATTAAAAAATATAACTAATTATATCCACAATATATGTGTTTATTTGTAAGACAAATATTTGAGGAAAAAAAACTACAAAAATATAAATTTGAATTAGACGAACAAGATTAGTCTAATTAAGTTTAAAATAGGGTATCCTGGCTCCATCCCAGTCAAGCGTTATGGCCAAAATCGCCCCATTACAGCGGGAAAGGAATATGAGGCATATGCCACAATTCAACGGTCCATGTTTCGATCTATTCTGACCCGTTTCGGTGGCTGCGTGGTCTAACGCGCTACTCTCTCATCAGACTGGACTGACGATGACGGGGAGATCGAGGTTTGACTCTTGGTCAGATGTACTGAAGGGTGTTTTTACAAAATGGTTTTCCACTCTCCCTTAACGCAATATGGGCACACTTCCTCTAAATGTTACCTTTATAATCCCTAAAAAACATTAGCATGATTTAGTACATTGGCATATAACTTGAACGGCTAGTGAAACGTGATGTTGAAAAAAAAATTGATTAAAAAAAAGTTAAAACAGTAATTGTTTTAAACTAAGTTATTATTATTATTATTATTATTATTATTATTATTATTGATATCTTCACCGCGTCTTACTAGCCGTTCGGGTTATACGCACTTACGCTAATGTGTAATGGTAGGGTGATTGTGAGATGAAATGAAGGACCTACAGTTTAACGTGGACTCCGAACCACGGTGGAGGCCTGGCATTCCCCACATTCACAAGATGTNCGGGACCTAGGATTGAACCCCGGACCCCTAGTACAGAAGTCCGACACCTTACCCCTAGACCGTCAGGTCACCTATAGACGTCTCTATCGTTTTTAATGTCCGATTAATAATAACTAAGTTGTCAGTGTGGGTTTATGTACACAAATAAAAGATATAATGAAGATACAGGCGTTGATATAATAATTTCTGACTCTCGGTGGAATGTATAGATAAATATACGGAGGTGCACAAGTGTGGTACGTCACCCTTCCCCCTCCCTCCTACTTGACGCGTTTTCTCTTAGAACGATAGCAATTTTCCCCTCACACTACCCCCCAGCATCACGCTCAGCCTGATATTCACTCGACGACTCAAACTTTTTTAATTTCATCTCGCTGTATCACTTTGTCCGCTGTCTAGTGGAGTGTTTCCACCCCTCTCCGCTAGGGGAGCCAGGATGAACTGCGGAGATGTCCCAGGGGAGGGATACGGATTGATAAATGGTACCTATGAGGCGGCGGGAAGAAATATCAACGCCGAGTCATGCAGGAGTCGCTGCACCAAAACCTCGCGCGCTTACATTACTATCTCCCTCTCTCCTTCTTTTAACTTTCTCACAAATTTTGTTTCACACCTCTTTCTTGGTCTTGATAGCCAACATGTTTTGATACAACGCTTCGGTGATCGTATGGTCTTAACGCGCTACTCTAGTATTAATTAGACTAGTTATTCTGCCTGCCGAAAAACGGGATGATCGGGGTTCGATCTCGGTCAGGTGCACCAAGTGGGTTTTTTCTTAGATGATTCTCCACTCTTCTTCCACATAAATGTTGGTACACTTCCTCTAAACTAAACCATTCTAAACCCTAACACATTCAATGTAAATTAGTGCATAAGCCGAACACGTAGCGAGATGTGGTGGAAAAACAAAACAAATAACAAGTTTGTGTCAATGTCACTTGTTTTGTTCTATCTACATCTCGTTTAGTTTTTTCTCACCCTCATTTTCACACCTATCATTGGGATCCAAATCAGAGACACTAAGTAGAGACGAATAATCACTCCTTACTTTCCATCCATGGCAGCGACTTTATACTGTATTGATTTTAAAAATGGAACGAGTAAAAATATATATATATATGTATGTATTAGTAGTCGACTACCTTGTTAGAAACGGTTTCCTTATATTCCTGAAAGACCGGGTACAATATCTCACTGGTAAATTCGGTCAAATCAATCGCATTTGCCGTCAAAGATATACGTCTCGAAATTATGTCATTGGAAAACATAAAGGAAAAAAAAAGCAAATGAAATTTGAAATTTAAAAAATAACCTTACAAATATACTCATACACAAAGATATCACGTCTAAATACTAATAACATGAAGTGTCAAATTAAAAAAAAATAGCTTATGCCATTAGGGTTTGTTGGCTAACTGGATATTCCTGGTGTTCTACTTTCAGTGGCGGTTATGTACCCGTCTTCTGAGGCTGGGGCACTATGCAGTTGTGGTTACTTCATCCTCATGAGATGATGATGATGATGATTATGTGGTCCCAGTAAAAATTTATTAACAATACCATGGCAACCTTAGGAACAAATCCCCTTCTGAAGAAAAATACCTACGGTACCATTGAGAATCGAACCTGGGAACTGAATATATTAGTAATCAAGAATTTTGACCACTATAGATCAAGTGGCCGGCCGGCCGTTGAATAATCCATCAAATAAAACAACAAAACTGTTGTTAAAAACATCAAATTGATTTGCTTTTGCCTTGTGCGGAGTATGTTTGTATTTAACTCGCAGTTTTAACGACGGATTATGTTACATTTAAGTATTATATTCTTTTTTTTTACAATATATGTTCTGTATATAAAGTTTTCAAAGGCCTGTAAAAAGCTCCTTGAATAAACATATTTAAATATTGTAATTTTTTTTTCTTTCTTTAAAATTAAAAATTACTTTTTTACATTTTCCAGTCAAAATAAGATTATATTACTGCGCATCTGTTCAGCGACTGTGAGATATTTTTAAAGAGGGGAAGGATGTAATAAAAATTCAGAAGGTGAATTAGCTTGTCCGACTCAATCATGCTTTTTATATTTAACATTGAACTTTTTTTTTTTAGAGCGAGAGAGAAAGAGTAAATGACGAGAGCGAAAGCAGGTTGGCCAACATCACGGAGCAATCTGTGCGCGTCACGGGGAAAAGGGCGTTACCATGGTAACCAACAAACTGCCTGTAGCTACTGTGGCATAGGCCTGTGTATGTACGGCCGGGGTCGTGCCACTAGCTCTGTGTGGGATAAACAGGAACTAAAACAAGGGAGAGAAAAGATAATGGAAATAGCAAAGTTTAGATGTTACCCCAAGTTTAGGAAAATATTGTTTCTACGTGATACTTTTTTTTTCTCTTCAACCTACTATTTCTTTAATTCTGTAGGTGACCTGGTGGTCTAGGGGTAAGGTGTCTGACTTCTGTGCTGAAGGCCAGGGTTCAATCCTCGGTCCTGGCACAGATTTATCTGATTACCAAACCCTTTCTTCACCTCTGACAAGACATCTTGTGAATGTGTGGAATGCCAGGCCTCCACCGTGGTTCGGATCCCACGTTAAACTGTAGGTCCTTCATTTCATCTCACAATCACCCTACCATTACACATTAGCGTAAGTGCGTATAACCCGAACGGGTAGTAAGACGCGGTGCTACTACTACTAATAATAATTTAATTCTGTACTCGACTTTCCCTAAATTGGGGTGTTTGTTTATTTTGACATTGTAATGTCGTGAATTGCAAGCAACATGTTTTGATGAGTGAGTAAATAATAGGAGACAAGTGCTGACGGCCATAATGTCTTGTCAGCATTCCTTTTGGCGATCAGGCCAAGTTGTAGTATCGATAATAACAGATTACGAGCTAACAGGACTGACAATTCCAATATTTCGCAGCCACAAAGAAGACAGCAAATTGTTCTGAATCCAAACTTATCTTGAAATAACCCGATAGAACATTTGGTTGTTATGTCCACAAAACAGAGATTTTAGTCACGAGTCTTATCCAATATTTGTTACGGGACATAAAAATAAGAACACAAAAGCGACCAATACCGCAACAAGTGGTAAAATACTGTTGGATCAAGTTTTCTAAACACAACAATGAAAAAATAAAATACAAAGATAAAACATTAACATAACTTAATGTGAAAATTTTACTTTAAAAATTATTTATTTATCAAAATTATGATTCTAATAAATAATAGCAATATTATTCAGGTCGGTACTTAGTCGAACTATCAAAGTCAAACACTTGATGACTCCTATCAAACATATGACTAAATACTAAAAGCAAACAAACCATTTGAGAGACTACATCAACAATTTGGGTATTAAGGTCCTTAGTCTCCCCTTTGATATGATTTGTTTGTAAATAGCGTTTAAAAGTAGTTCGAGCCTAAACATTTTCAATAAAAATTGAACCTAATACTCACTCACCGCTTCATCGAGAATATCCAACAAATAAATATTATGAAATAACAGAACCGTTCTTGCAAGTTTGAGCTAATGTGTGTATGGTAGATTGATTGCTCCGGTTTTAACTGTGGTTTAAGCGGGAACAAAGCTTTATTGGGTGTTAAAAGTGTTTCTATTGTATTTATAAGGGTTTAATTAGTTCTGGGTAGTATTTTTGAGTTTATTCGTGCCCATCTGGTCGAATAAATAGCATCTTTAGGGACTTAGAATTTATTTGGGTGAATATCGCCATTTTGAATCTTCCCGAAGTATGAACATTGAGTGAAATTTTGTATGTTTTTTTTGGTATGAATTTGTGCTTTTAGGGGGGGGGGGGCACCCCCCTAATAAATAGTGTTGTGTGATTAGGAGTGTTTAGAATTGTGAATTAAAATAAATAGGTTTTTGTGTTCGAGTTGGACGCTTGTTTTTTTGGTAAGTTGGTCATTCTAAGTCAATTTTAATACCTAAAAGTGTTTATTTAAGGTTAAACTTGTATATCAATAGATAATTCAGTGTAGGTGTTTATTAGGGATTTTTTTTGAATAAAACTCTGTTTGAAGTACAAGAGTAATTGGCTAATTTTGTGATCTTGAAATTTGTTTTCTTCTAGGTTGTTAATATAAGACTGATTTGAGGGTTTTGAGATTTTTAAAAGGTAGATTAAAGTGTTAGGAAGGTTTGTGTGAAGTTTTAGCTTGTTAATTGAAAATTTGAAGTAGTTATATCAATTTATGTAAATTATTGGACTCATAACTTTTTGTTCACCTGAGTGACAGATAGGCTTATATTGATTCCGGTATTGTGTGTAGAGGTTTTTATTATCTAAATAAAAGTTGCAGATAAGTGGTAGGAAGGTTTTTAAAAAGGATTTATTAGAATTGGTTGATTTAAAAATAAATAAATCAGCTTTTGTATCTTGTTCTTGTTTTCTATTCCAGACACCTCAGGTACTTAATAATTTGTATTAATTCTCCTTTTGGTTGTTGAGGTTTTGGTCATTTAAATAAAAGGTGTGAAATACTTACAGAAAGGCTATTAAGATGAATTTGTGTCGATTGATTGATTATTTTCTGAGATCGTGACGCAGACTCCATCAGTCTCAGACGGTGTTAGTGTTTACACCTGGAATTTCCTAGTCAACAGAAACTAAAACTATGGAGTCTGCGTCACGATCTCTTAGATTTAAAAACACAAATCCGCATATGTTGGCACACGTACTGAGTTGTTATGTTCGTTTTGTGTGTTTTTTGTGTGCACCACGTCTTACTAGCCGTTACATTAATTTCACCAACGGGCTAGGAATAAGGAATGTAGATTTTAGAGGATATGTATCCGCATTTACGTGGAAAGAATAAGAAACCATTTAGGAAAAACCACCCTTGGTACATTGAACCGGGATTCAAACTCAAGACTTTCTCCCACCCCAACCGTCCAGTATTTGGTGAGAGTGACGTATTTATATACTTACCCACCGACGTGGGTTTGATATTAAGTTAAACCCACTTCGATGGTTGAATGGTCTAAGCCGTCACTCTCGTAAAAGAATGTACTACCGATGATAGAGAGAATGAGGTTATAATCCCGGTTTGCTGTACTGAGAGTGGCTTTTCATAAAAGGTTTTACACCCTTCCTTCGCACAAATTAGGTTGCACTTCCTCTGCATTCAACCTTCCTCATCCCTGATACATTTGCTTTATTTAACAGTGGATATGCGTATAACCTAAACTGGTTGTAAGTAACAATTTAAAAACTGTCCTTATAGCCCTACTTTCAAAACAAAATTTTATTTAAAATGTTTATCAAGAATTCCAATCATTTTGAATCCTAGTACGATTATATTACAATTTTTATTAAAAAAAAGAGAGAACTATGATATAAAAAGCAAAATCGATGATTCCACGCATGTTTCAAATTGTCTTTCCTAACGGTCGCTTGGCTACCAAAGTTGTGCCTCCTCTTCCTCCCCCCTCCCCCAACCCCCATCCCTTAAAAGTTCCCCAGTCATTATCCAGCGGCAGCAAGTTCGGTGTGAAGACGGTGAGATGAGAACTGAAACATTTCTCATTGGGGTTTTTTAATGGTCTATTGATTTCCTGCAAAGCGGACCGACGCGGACAACGTAATAGGAATTACTAATAGCGTGGAACTTCTATACAGAGAAACATTTCCATATTAAAGTTTCCAAATAGAAGTCGGGAGGAGGTGTGGGGGGAGGGGGGTATGTAGGGGGTACGGAAGGGCTAAGAGCAAATGAACGCAGTACTTCAAGAGCGTTCCTCATTTATGAAATTTCAATTTCCAGTTGTTTTTTTTACTTTCATAATTTGAGCGGGTAGTCAACATGAGAAGAAGAAAAAGAAGATACTACATTAAACAATTAAGATGGGATGAAAGGGAATATGAATTAGGGTTCATAATAATTATACAATTTTTTTTTCCGACGGAAAAGATTATTTTAACAAAATAACTAAAGTATATATTTTATTAAATACAATATTTATTTTAATTTTATATTCATATTAATATAAACAGCAGAGGCGGATCTACCATAAGGCGAACTAGGTGACCTCGCCTTCAGGGGGCACCGCACCATCATTGAGCGATTGAGTAATGAAGTTTACGGTGCCCAATCAAAAAAACTCCAACTTATTTCCTACTAGATTACTGTTAAGATTATTTGAAGAAAAAGCTAGGATTCAAAAAACTAATTTTTCTGTAACTCTTAAAATTAATTTTTTCAATTTTTTCCCCCCAAAAAAATGATTGTAAAAATTCTCAAATCTTATATTAATTTTCCTCCAATCACTTATTAATGTTATGTTGCTATGCGTTTACATGGCTACGTTATTATTTTCCTCTTAGTTCTTATAGCCATATATATATATATATATATATATATATATATATATTCCAAATTTAGACCAGTTAGCACAATTTTAGGTTGGATTAATTTATTGGGGGCTCCGCAAATGACCCCCCTCAGAGCCTTGCATACCCCAGAGCCACCCCTGATTATTAACAGTTCTTGGATAAGGCCGGGGTAAGAAAGAGAAACAAGGAGTTTTAGAAGTAATATTCCCGCATTTTCGTGGAAAGAGACTTGAAAAAAAAACACCTCAGTAGACCCTAACCTCATTATCTCCATCATTAGCAGGCCAATCCAGCACGAGAGTGACGCCTTAGACTGCTCGGTCACTGAAGCGGGTCAGAAACATTTCAAATGAAGATATAAAGTCCTGTTCAAATTTGCACGACAAATATGCAATAACCGTTGATATTACTGTGTGTAGATAATTAAACTAAACGTAGCTACTAAAGAAATATTTTATCCATTTTAACATATATATATATATATTTAAATCGTGCTAATTTCAAATTTCGCTAACTTAAACCCACCCAGGCGGCCACCTCGGTAAGCTAGAAATGTCCTCGTAAACGTTCAGCTCTAACGCAATATTTAATTCTATGGCGTGTTATTACAAAATTTGGTTCACACAAAAATAAAGTCGAATGAATCCAAAAGGGCTCTCTTTAATTAACATTGGCATGAGCTTTATTAATAGAAAAAAATATAGTAATTTTTTACAGGAGCACAACAGAAGATTTTAAAATATTTGAGAGCTAGCAACGAGCTTTCCTATTTACCTTGAGATGAAAAATAAAAACTTTTTGGTAGGTTTCTATGCCCTCTTTCTTATTGGCATGTCA
Organism: Timema poppense; assembly: GCA_902141375.1. NCBI lineage: Eukaryota > Metazoa > Arthropoda > Insecta > Phasmatodea > Timematidae > Timema > Timema poppense. The sequence goes on from CABFOV010009696.1 coordinate 13,394, forward strand.
AAGAGTGGTTATAGGTGAGGGGCTAAAGGGAGTATAAGACAGTTTAGTTAAGTAGTTCCAGAAAAAGACCCAGACCATTTTAAGCCATGAGAACTGACAGTAAATGATACTTTCTCGCTAATTCGAGGCGGCAGCCTTAAGTAAGAGGATGTTCGATATTATGGTTTTGGTACCTTTTTACTGGCGAGTGATTATGTAAATAGTTGGCCGACGTCTTTATCTACCTTTTTACTAGGTTAAATGGTTCAAGAAGCTCATGGGAACTAAAACGTATGACAAAAAAACAATGGAACACACACATAAACTTGCTAATATCACTACAAGAGATTAAAGTTAAGAGCAACTCACAAAACAAAACGAAAACTGCCCCGATTTAGAAATAGAAACCAGTCCAGCATGACACCGAGGTTTAATGTGATAATTGCTGTTATTACGATGTTGATTGTTGTTTAAGTGCCTGACCACACGTTACAAGAGCAGCAAATTGCATGTTTTAGGCCACAGACACTTCTTACTGCGTGCGCCGTGTACAGCCTCATACAAAACGTGATACATCATTCGTTATGCGACGGTCCGTATTCAATCAGTTTAAAACAGTATTTTAACCGGTGCACCTCGGGAGTTTGGGGCAGGATCAAAAAATAAATGAGAAAAAAAATAGGAACAAGCATGGATATTTTAAAATCCATGATTAACATTTTTTTTAAATAACACAATTATTAGAATTCTAGATATTGAACTCTTAAACACAATCTTAATACTCGTTAAATTATATTGACCCACTTAGGTAACCCCATGGTCTAACGCGCTACTCTCGCAGTAGACTAGATTGCCGATGATGGGGAGATTGAGGTTCGAATCTTGGTTCAATATTGTGAGGGTGGTTTTTACAAAATGGTTTTTCACTCTCCCTCCACGCACATTCAGTTACACTTCTTCTAACTATAGCCATACTAAACCCTAACACCATTAGATTAATTAGTAGATAAGGTATAATCCGAAAGGGTAGTAAGATGCGGTGCTAAAAAAAAATTGGTTATTTTGCTGATAAAATCTCTCCTTGAAAAAGAGTATTGGTGTGCCTTGACAATTTTAGTGCCTTATTCAGTGTGCCGTAGGTTGAAAAGTTTGACATGAATATGTGTAACGTTTAAATTATGACACACTTCAGATTCACGACGCTGATGACAATTTAAAATAATTTCAGGTAAGGGGCTTTTAAGGGGGCTGTATAGGTAGCCGAGATATTGCCTATCAGATGTTGCACTTAGGTTAAATATTGATAAAACCTTTGACAGTGCATAAGTTTGGGGTTAACTGGAATGAACATACAACTGTGACCTAATACTAATATAGACCTGTAAATATAATTTAAAAGTTGACATTTTCTAATATGAAGACCCCAACATTCTACATATATTTGTTATTATTATTATTAGCACCGCGTCTTACTACCCGTTCGGGTTATACGCACTTATGCTAATGTGTAATGGTAGGATGATTGTGAGCTGAAGTGAAGGACCTACAGTTTAACGTGGATCCGAACCACGGTGGAGGCCTGTGCATTCCACACATTCACAAGTTGGGATTAATACTCGTCTTGTCAGAGGTGAAGGAAGGGTTTGGCAATCAGATAAATCTGTGTTGGGACCAAGGATTGAACCCCAGACCCCAGCACAGAAGTCCGACACCTTACCCCTAGACCGCCAGGTCACCCCATATTTTTGTTGACCACTAATACTCGCGCGGGAAACGAAAGTTAACTGGTATAGAAGTATAGACTGGATCTGTGAGAATCAAATGATACAATTTAATAGGTGTTGCAACACAATGCAATGCCATTCGTATTTTCCTCCTCACCTGTTTGTTCTCCTGCTACCGTACAGCTCCACCCGCGAACGTTATAAACCCACTTAGTTTCCGGCGTTTATGAATTTCCATTTGAATGTTCTAGGAATTGATAAGAACGTGAAATAATGTCCAGGAATGAGCAAACTACAGCCCACTGGTGTGTCGAATCCAACCCAAGGGATAAATAATTTAAATGTGTTGTTTTACGTTATTCTGCCCCTCAGCATTTCCAAACTTGGTAAATTATGATCAAAAATATATGTTGATGTTTGTTCTGTCTCTCGACGCAAATGCGGGTAAATTTCCATTAAAACAAAACCTGCCTCAACTTTGACACAAGTGCCATTAGAGCATATAGCCCAAGAGGGTAGTAAGATGCTGTGCTAAAAAAAATTATTATTTTCAGTTTTAATGCAAAAAAAATTGGCCTAATTAAATCGAATACTGATTCACTACGTACGTTTAGCTTAATTTTCTACAAATATAAATATCAAACGTTTTAAATATGTCATGGGTATTGAGGAGTACGAAAAGTACTTTTTTTACTTTATTTAAAAAGTTTTTGGTCAAATTCCTCGATGCTCATGACAATAATTCAAGAAATGTTGAGATTACAATATAAAGAAAATTAAACTAAACGTATACCTATACCAAATAAATATTTGATAAATTTTGGCCAAAAACGATTTATTATCGTCAAAACTAGAAAAATAAAAAAATACGAACCTTAGCACTTATTAACTTCCATCTCAATTTAAAGAGATAGTTCGAAGTTTAAAAAAACATGGTGACACCGTGACATATATGTAATACAACATTTCATACAGGGATGTACTGCGGGTTGTATTGCCAACAAACACAGGAGACACCATGCTAAATGTGAATAATAGCTTTGGAAGTCCGTGTTATTTAACTGAACCAAGCGGAAAGGCTGGCTCAGGGCCAGATATATAAATTGGCGNAAAAAATACGAACCTTAGCACTTATTAACTTCCATCTCAATTTAAAGAGATAGTTCGAAGTTTAAAAAAACATGGTGACACCGTGACATATATGTAATACAACATTTCATACAGGGATGTACTGCGGGTTGTATTGCCAACAAACACAGGAGACACCATGCTAAATGTGAATAATAGCTTTGGAAGTCCGTGTTATTTAACTGAACCAAGCGGAAAGGCTGGCTCAGGGCCAGATATATAAATTGGCGTGCTCAGTTCTGACCTAGAAGCAAGGTATTCGGTTTGAATCTCAACCGGGCTGTAGTGGAGTTTTTTTATTAGTATAATTTTTCCTGTGATTTATCCATACTCTCGTCAGATGAATGATGGCGAATGCCTTTCAAATTCCCTCCCCTCATCCTGTGACATCAAATGAGAAATTTTCAGACTTCCCAAACAGCGAGAAGTTTCGTACTAAAACGAAACTTGTCCTCAACAAAGTGGTGGTAACTTTTGCGTAATAAAATACAAAGTGAAAAATGAAAGAATAAGTTTTTAATCAATGTGTATTTTATTAAAAATTAAGATTTAATTTTGGCAAAAATTACAGAAAAAAGTTTTAATTTATAATTCATCCACTCTCTCTTGAATTGATATATTTACACTAAACAATGTCATCATCAGTAATATCTACACATATAAAAACGATAAATATTCGAACGAAATTATTCCCTGAATAAATAAAAGGTTTTTTAACACAATTACAACCTATTATGTCAAGTTTTATTTTCCTCGTATTTGGTTTAATTTAATTAGGTAATTACCCACGCTGTAATTATCAACATCAGTAAGCACGTGGTTTAAATATCGGGCTTAATTAGTCTGGTTTTCTCAGTAACGTGGAGGATGGGGTTGGAATACCGGGTGGGTTTAATCAAGGCTAGGTATTTTCTAAATTATTTTCCACTCTATCTCAAAGCAAATTCGGATACCTTTACTCTAAATGATACCGTCCTAATCCTTAAAAAATAAGTGTGATTAATATAATGAGCATAATCCGAACCGGCCGTAAGATTCAGGCAGAAAAAAAACACAATCTAGTTAACTAAAGAGTTGAATTTTAATTTTAAGTAACAAGCCCCAATTTAAAATAAATTCAGAGGGTTAATATTTAAAAATAAATGGTAGGACACAATTGTACATATTTTTGATAGTAAAATTCTTAAAATTATTTTACCAGTGATTTTTTCTTGGTAAGATTTCCCCAGAAAAACAAAAATGTGATTTTTATAAACATATGGAAAGATGCTTCAGATATAAATCTCGAACAATATTAAAGCTGTGCTTAAGAAATGTTAAATTTTAGAAAATTTGTTATTTGTGAACCATTCTTAATTTTAGGGCTAAAATCAAAATAAATCATTTGACCTCTGGTTATGAACATTTAATTACTAAATATAGAGTTTTAACTAGATATATTGAACTTATAATTACATTTATTGAGCAGTAGATAAGATACATACAGACAAGGGCCTACAGAAAAAAAAGGTAAAATATGATCACGATTTCAATATTTCCTCTACATGTGAAATTAAAAAAACTGGAAGAGAATAAACATTACCGCTCCTTTCAAATTTTAGTAGATGTTTTCGGTGACAACTGAGAGTTATGTGTAGGGTTTTATGAGAACATAAAATGAACGGTTGGGTGACCTCAAATAAAGTCTTCTTCAACCCCACCCACAACCGTTGTTAGGTAATTCGTTGCCCCCCACCCCCCAGCGATTACTTTCCCAGATAATTAGCCATAATGTTCCTCTAACATTTTCTTGCTCTCCTGACTGGCCAAGGTTCATTGTGATGGAGGGTAAGGGGGAGGGCAGTGGGGTGGGGGCGATAACAGACTCTGACCACATGACTTGGCGTGTGTGAGAGCGTGTGTGGGCGGGTTAGAGGGTAGATGGGGGTGAGGGACCGCCGTGTGTTTGTGACATGTCGTTAGCCAACCCGTCACACCGCTCCCCCACCCCAACCCCCCGACCAAAACAAAATTATGTCACAAGAAACTAAGTGGACGTCGCCAGCAAGAAATACCGCTAAAAAAAGAGTTGACTGTGTGACAAGACTTGAAAAGGGTGAAGCAAACATTGGCCCGATGTGATGACAACGAGTGTTTGGGTAGCCCTGAGTTGTAACAGTTTTAGCGAAGAAATTAAACACAGTTATACACCCCTTTATCTACCCTGAAAGTTAGCAAACTCTTTAATATACTCCATTCACGGTAGGAATTACTCTCCGAAAGGTCTTTTTTCCTACCAATATCCTACTATATAATAGATTTCTGGTA
>CABFOV010009698.1:0-18526 GCA_902141375.1 Timema poppense
ATCTTTAATAGCATGTGTGAGCAGTGAAGCACAATACAAGGAACCTGTCTAGTGGGTCCCACTACTCTTGCCCTGTCCCCATTTGGTGTACTCCGGGGCCCGAGTAGTCGAGTGGAGGTTGGGTGTAAGTCTCAGCGGAAGCCAGGACAGGTGCAAATAAGAGAGAAGAAGCTGTTCAGGGCCTAAGATAACAATATTATAAAAGGGCCTAATCAGTTGGGTCCTGGTATGGGGGTCTGGGGTCCTAGGGATGGTGGTGGATGAGTCTGAAACAAAATGGCAGCATCCACAGCCTCAGTAGAGCGCGCCACTGCCGAAACAGGCCTTCTCGGGTGTCCACAGGCCGCAGCCCAACCACCCTGGTGGAGATTACGACAGACCTAGTAGATCATCTGAACAAACCAAACTATAGAGATTAAAACATTTAAAAGCTGAATTGATAATAAGGGAGAAAAAAGCTACAGCTCTGTTTTGAGTATTGGTACTTTAATGGGAAGATATTTTGTATTAGAAGGGAAATGACGAAGGAAGGAGAAACAGAGATGGCTTTCTAGTGAGAGAAGAGTTGCATGCGGAGGTGTAAGTTACAAATGACCATATAGTAAGAATGTATTTTCCATAAAGTAAAGAAGGCGGAGGCTATACAAATATTTACACTACAAGGAGAATGTCCAGGGGAAGATAAAGACAAGTATGGAGAAGATTTGGAAGTGTATATGAGAAAAGAGTGGCAGGCTATGATGGGAGACCTGAAAAAGAGAAGGGAAGTATTAGGATATGATGAACGAGGAGAGAGAAATGAAGAAGGTAGAAATAAGGTTGGAAGAAATGGAATGAAGGTGGAAAAGAGTTGGTAGAAGAATTAAATATATAAAACAATTACTAGATACAGTTGGAATGGAGAGTAAAGGCCTGTAATAGATTACTCTATGGAGAAGGAAATGAAAAGGCAGAATGTAAATGTTAAGATGATAACATGTGTTTCTAGATAGAGGGGAGTGGGAACGTAGTAGAAAAGTAGGAAAGCAAAAAAAGACAACGGTGTGGAGGCTTAATAATGAAGAGGAAAGAGAAATGTACTTAAGAAAGGTAAGAAGCTTAATACTCGAGGATGAGATGCAAAGGGAAAGGTTTAAGAAAAGATTGGCGGTAGCTGCAGAGGAGATATTTGAGAGGTCACTTGATAGGAATTGTAAGAAGACAACATCGTGGAATGACAGAGTGAAGGAAACAGTGGAGGAGAAGAACATAGCAACTAGAAGAAGTTTTAAGAATAAGAATGAGGATTGGATTCAAAAATAGACAGATGCTGCAAAGGGAGGTGGAATGAAGTAAAAAGGTGCATATCTAGTCTGGTAAGAAATAGGAGGAGGGAGAAAATAAAAGAAGTTAGAATTATGGATTAAGAAGGAGGAATTATGAAAAGTTGTAAGAAAAAAAAGGAATACTAGACTAACTCTTTAAAATAACCCACTTTGAATAATAGTGTGATGTCTAATATCAAGGGGAAGGCCAGTACATTGTTAAGTACATTGCTGGAATTACAAATGGTAAATCAGGTTATTTACAGGTGGGAATGTCTTTGATGGGATAAAGTGAGATGTTTATTTTGCAAGAGAAAGTGGCAGCTGGCTGATACATCTGGCTGTGTTTTCCAGATGTTTTATTGCGAAATTGCAGTTTAGAGCCAATAATAACTCATAGCATCACATTCCTCAACTGGCTAATGACTGCTTCACAGAGAAAGCGTTAAAATCCTTCAATAAAACCCAAAGTTTAATGTCACAAGGTGAGAACTGGCACATCAAGGAAGACCAACCGACCCAAATATTCATTAAATATTTCATTTTTAAACTCTGAGGCCAACTTTTTGTCCAGTCTACTCACTCCTGAAAAAGATGCCATGCGGCAATTAAATAGTAAAGTGTTTGTAAACCTGTGTTGATATTTTTAACTTTTATTTGTGCTTAATTCTCTAAGATTCTATTAATTATTGATTCGAGGCTTACATATAAAATTGATTTAGTAAACTCAAATGGTGAAACATTAACTGTGACAATTTCTTATATTCGCTCTATTCCTGCTATTGAAGGTAACTTGCTTTCAGTTAAAAGGAAATTTTGTACAATTAGACGATCGGAATTGTGGATGACCATTCATCTGTATTTCAACCTGGCAAAGCATACAAAGTAATCGAGCACAAGTCAAATGGCATTCATCATTGGCATCGAGTTTTTGACCATTGACATCTAAATGTCAATGTGTTTGAGTGGACTGGTTGACGACTTGATAATTGATAACTGTGGGATTAAAGTATTCTGTGAGTTTGCGCAGAAGGTAAAATGACACGCTCGGTATTTTCCAAGAACAAACCAAAGAAATTACCTGCAGTACTAGACCTAAGTTATAAGGATGTCTGCAGACACACGCAGACAATTTCACTAGGGGGTGGGCACTATATGTACTTAAGCCTATTGAGGTTTTTTCCTAGTATACAGTAAAATAAATTTGAAGTTGAAACAAAAATGGAGTATGCAAAATTGATAAAAAACAAGTTTAAAGGAAAATCTAGGATAATTTGATTGGCTCGAGGATAGTATGTCAGAAATGAATAACCAAATTTTTGTGAAGCGAGGGTATCCAGATACAGTGCACCCTCTTCGATACGGTAAGGTGGAGTAATTGAATGGACAAATAAAACGCTTACTGAGATGACTAAATATATGCTTCTGGACGCCAAATTGGGCTGAGGCAGTAGACACCGCTAACTACATCCAAGATCGTTCACTAACCTGGGCAGTTGACAGGACTCCTTATGACCTGTGGAATGGACGCAAACCAGTTATACAACGTTTAGCAATGTTTGGGTGTAAATGTTTTGTTTATGTTCCAAAAGAAAAGTGGGGAAAATGATCCATGCTGAAAGAAGATTGTTATAAGTCATGATGCACATTTTTTGGAAGACTTTTATCAATACTAATCAGATGTCGATTAGATATTGATTGAAAATAAGAGATACAAGAAAGATTCAGATGAGATTTTTGGTACCAAATTTGATTTAAGACAAACGTAGTAAAGACACAGCTGGAGAAACAACCAACATTCAGGAGCTGAATAACATTAATGAACGAAACAGGATCCAAAATCTGAGTAATTTGAAGAGATCTCCGATCGTCCAAGTGACGAGGGGGTAAACATTGAGCAACAGCAGCAAATCTTACGCATGTCACAGCGTCAGAAGTGGGTTTACATTAAATGCCCACTAGGGCACATCTTAAATGACATTATTTTTATTATTATATTTTGTGTTTATGTTTATAAATTATTGACTAACATTATCGAAATAGTCCAATATTTCTTTTTAAATATATGTACTTTGTGATAGCTTTGTAACTGACGTCAGTCTCCCCTTCTTCATTATGTTAACTCGAACTACTGTAGAGCATGTACAAGCCTGATTATCTTTCATAGAAATCTTTTCTCAAATACTAACTCCCCCTCACCCACACCACCACCCCCAACACAAGAAATTTCCTAAAGTCCTTGCCAAAAACAGATTCTTTTAGGTGGTGGTGGTGGAGCACATATTATAATTGTGCCTAGGGGCGCAAACATTTAAACCCACCCCTGCACAGCGTGTGAATAAAGTAATACTACCACATTGACTAATCGAGGGAATCAATATGGTACAGACTCAGGTGAGCTAGAAACTTTGGACAAGTCATGGTGAGCAATCAGAGGGTGAGTAGATTAAAACTATGGATAGGGAAATGAATTATTAGAAGAATAGTAAAATCTGGGTGCTGTGAAAGCCCCAATAGGAATGTGGTTGCACTAAAAACTAATCTAGAGGATGATAAACACTGTTTAAAGGCAAGGCTGGTAGCTCAAGAGGTGGGAGAGATCATGACCAAGTGTTTGCTCGTGTGGTAACAACATTAGAATTCTATTGTCAATGGATGCTAAAACAGCGTTGTTGAATATAAACCCAAGGAGACCATTTACATGAAGCAACCACCGGGGTACAAGGGAGATAACAAGCTGGCCCCGGTTTTTCTGCTCAAGTAAATCTTATATGGGCTTAAACAGGCTTCAAAATCGTGGAATGAGGCAATTCACACTGAATTAGTCAATGCCGGTTTCAGCCAAAATATGAGTTGTGCGTTATATTAATTTATGTTGATGAGTTGATGAGTGAGCAAGTGGCGGGAAGCAATCATACTGGGGAACAAAATGCTTTCATTGGAATTTGAGATGTGGATCTGGGTAAAATGTGGCATTGTTTTATTTTAAAAGTGAAAGGAATTCAGATGGCTTCAAACAGGCCATATCAATCGGATTGTGGTGCTCTTTGAGCTGAAAGATGCACATGCATCAAGTGTACCACTTGATCTAAGCTACCACAAATCAAAGGATGAAGTTGAGATTAAGCTCAACCAGAGGTTGATTGGGTGCTTAATTTATGTCGATTAGCATTCTACCAGATATTCCCGCAAGTATGTCAATTCAGTCACAAAAAATAAGCAAACCAACTCAACGGGACTGGAACAAGCTACTTGATTGGAACATCGAAAACAAAGTTTATACCAGGTATTGCCAAAGTCAAGGAACTGGTTGTCGGATATGCAGACACAAATCGGGCTTATAACAAAGTAGATCAAAAATCAACCGGTGAATATGTTTTCTTGGTCGATGGTGATATTGTCAGTTGGGCTTGTCGAAAACAATCATCACTCCACTACAGAGGCAAAATGTATTGCGCTACCCAGTGTGTGTCGAGAAACTGTGGATTCTAAATATTTTTGATGACATGAAGCTATCAATAGAAGGTCCTATTACTATATAAAAATACCTTCAAAGCTGTCTCAGGCTGGTTGAGAAGGAGTACTAAGGATATTATTTTATAAAGAACTTTGTGATCAAGGGAAAGGTGAAATGTAAACAGTCCAACACTTTTGATGCTTGCATTTCTATTCACAAAACAGCGAGATGCGCGAAGAGTGCAATCTAGTGTAAATAAAGATGGTTGAAAATATATTTTTTAATTATCATTGTGTCTTACTACCCGTACAGGTTATACGCTCAAGTACTAATTATGGTAATGGGTTAGGAATTGGGAAGGTTGAATTTAGAGGAAGTGAACCTGCATTTGCATGGAGGGAGAGTGGAAAATCATTTAAGAAACACCCAGCCCCCAGTTCACCCGAGTGAGATTCAAACTTTGATCTCCCCATCATCGGAAGTTTAGCTCAACACGAAACTAGCTAACTACGCCACCAAGGTGGGTTAAAATAACAATCTTCTTTCCAAAGATACTAGTCGCCTTTTAAATATATAGTTAAGTGTTAATGTAGTTGGGTTAGTACTCATAATAATTGAAATAAATATTAGACTTATATTTCATATTCATTTTCTCTTGCAACACTGGGAATATTAAAGTTAAAACCAACCATTTCTACAATTTTTAATTATTACTTAAAGTTGTATATTTCATGAAAACTAAAGCAGGTAGAATATTGAAATTGCCTTTAACGGGGCAGTGTATATTAAGTTATGTGTATTGTATATTACATTATAATAGCCTGATTTTATATATAGTCATTTTTTTCAAAAAATTGAAATCTTGGGTTAGTCAATTAAAAAACAAACTAACCATCCTTTTTCGCAATTCCTTTACAGACTAGCTTTTTAAAGATCTGTTTCATAGGTATCGGCGTCCTCTATATTTCACAGGGAGGTAGGGAGGGGGGAACCAGCATTTGATTGGTGCTACCATATACACATGACATGTTCACCACTAATACATGCAACATATCCCACATGTTGTGTTTGGCCAGTCTGCTACTGTCACGTGTACAACATATTGGTAGGACATAGGGTGTTAAATATATGTATTATACATCGTAACAAAGTATATTACAAACAAATCTATAGGTGTTATTTTTTTAAGAAACTGCACCAGGGTTTGCCTGATAATATGATAAAAAAACATATTGGGAAGAAATCTTGCTCATATTTATAGTGATAACAATGTTATAAAATGTGTGATTATTCTCTTAGGTTTTTAAACTTGTTGGTCAAAGAACGACAGATGATAATGACTAGATTTGAACAACAACATAACAACAAAATAACTGCCTTAAAATCGGAGTTGAATCGAGAAGTTACTGAAGGATTTTACCACTACAAAGTAAGTTATGTGGCATGCAGAGGAAAATACACCATTAAACTTGTATGCCTGATTGATTAATAATCTTAAGTTCGAAATAAAATAAATGATTTTAAAGCATGTTTCCTGTAAAGACTAAAGAAGCCTAGTTGTTACTTAACAGGGTGTCCCATGATGGCTTGTGCATAGCTCAGCTGTTGTGTGTTTCTAGATCAGTTTGTCGGACATGGGTCTGGTTTGAAGTACACATCCAGCTTCTGGTGTTTAAAATGGCATTATGAGGATCAAACTATGGCACCGTAAATAGAATGATTGGAGCTCATTAAATATAAAGTTGGATTTCAGTTAGGGGTGGAAACTTGAATCCTTAAGGATATTCAACATTTTAGGATTCAAAATTTCAGACTCGAGCATCAAATACTTTTTTTTTTTCTCTCTCTCAATTTTTCAAGTGAAATTCGTTTTATAGCTCTAATAAGACTGCTTTTTGGTGATATAGAACTAATTATAATTATAGTATGAACCTAATAACCAGGCCTCAGACTAGTAATTTAACACTTAACTAAATGTAGGAATCAGTGGTGTCTTGTCCTGACAGTCCTAGTGGTGTTCTCCCACACAAACGCTCCAGATTGTTGCTATTTTGTTTGTGTGACAAGTACTAAATATTTGTTGCTGCTGTACAAAGAATCCAATTAAAAAATGGAGTCAAGCGGGGAAGTTCCCTCACCACTACTATTTGTGTTGGTGATGGAAATGATAATGAACACAGTGACAGGGAAACTGGGCGAGGAGGAAATGAAAGCAATCATGTTTACAGAGAACTTGATGGTTTGGGGGGAAAATGAAGAGGAAGTACAGGAACAGTTGCAGGAATGAAATGAAATAATTTAGTATGGATAAAAGTGAAGTTATGGTGATGACAAATCAGATAACAAGGTCAATAAAAGTGATAGAACTGGATGGAGTAGAGTTGAAAGAACAAAGAGTGTGAAGTATCTGGGCAGTGTGATGAGACGAGGGCAGCAGGGAAGAGGTTTTCTACAGGTGTGTAAGAGACCTACTATGTGCCCCTAAAGTGTAAGAAAATAGTGTATAGAGCATACTTCAAACCCATAGTAACGTAAGCAGCGGAAACTTGGACCTGGATAAAAGAGAAACAGGGAAAATGGAGGCCATGGGAATGAAGGTTTTGAGGAGCATGCTAGCTGTCACCAGACGTGATAGGATTATAAATTAAGATGTACAGTCAAGAGTAAGTGAGATAGTATGGACATGCAAGAAGGATGTAAAGGGAGAGGATGCCAAGAAGATTGATGGATATAAAGTATGTAGGGAAGAGACCGCAAGGGAGACCAAGGAAGAGATGGGAGCAACAGATAGCAGCAAGTGAGAGGAGGCGAGTGGAAGACAGTGCAGGAAGAAGAATGGTGGAAGGGCAGAGGAAGATGGAGACATTTTACTAAACAGACCCGGCCACAATATTATAGGATGATGATGATAATTAAAAGAAAGCTTAGGCTGAAATATTGAGTTATATTTGTTTGGATTCATTAAAAATGGCTCGGAAGCGCTCCTGATAGATTATTCAACAAATCTGGAGTCTGACAAAAATTAAACAATCAATTCACCAACAGAGACCACTTTACACCACCCCCTGGGGTGAGATGGTCTCTCGGGAGGCCTTAACAAGATTATTAAATTAAAAACGTTTCTCCTTTTTGACTTGATGTATTAAATTCTAGAATATTAAAAAAAAGCCATTAGAAATACCCAGAAAAATATTGTTGTATATTGATAAATTATATTGCCTTAGCAAAATATTTCTCTCTTAAGGTGACCATTTTGCCCTGCTCTGCCCAGCCCATCATGGAGATGTTAATAAAACATTTATGATAGATCTAGGCGGATGTGCAGTTGTAACTCATTATTCTGCTTCTCTTGTTTGCTTTCAAAGAAAGAATCCTCTACAGAGATTAAATTTGGTGATGCTTATTTAAAACATTTATCAGAGAAAGCAAAGATACATTGGTTATCATTAAATTATATAATGCATCAGTGGACTATAATGTGTTGGGCATATTTGCAACCAAAACAAAATGACAACAAATACACGTGTCACTCAATTGTGTTTATTAAATTTTGTGGAGCATTTGAATTAGGTTTAATCGATTTTGCAGCCGGACTCTCCTCTTGCATCGCATTTGAAAGAACCAATGTATTTAAAGTTACCTCCAAAACTATCAAAAAGAAATTTTGGATTCAATGTTTCAAGTTTATCATATGGGAGTAAAGACCCAAATAAAGTCAACAAATATTTTTCGCAGTCAAAGTTGATTAGACAACTGATTTTTACAATCGACAACAAATGGTAATTATAACTATATAGGTTTTTGTTGGGCAAATTTGTGAACAATTTTGGTCTTTTATTAAACAATTTTTGATATACAACACAGATTTCATCCAATCACATATTGGATAAGTTCAATCTAAATTAATTATTCCACTACACATATTAGTTTCCCAGAGTTATGATGGTGCAGAGGTAAGAGTGGAAAAATAATTGAATTCAATCATAAATTAGAAAATACACCCAAATGTATTTTTTGTGCACTGCTCCCCACATCAATTTAATCTAATAACAGAACAAGGAGTGCAATGCAGTTCTATTAGTTGGGGGGAAAAACCTTCAATTTCTGATTTTGACAGCAAGGGGAGATATATTTTCAAATATAAAGGAAAGGAGGCTGGACTTCCATTACAAAATACATGTTTTATTTTCAATTTTGTGCCATCCCATGAAAAACAGTCACAAGCCACCACTGGTAAGAATGTTATAATGAACTGATTCATCGGCAGCATGTTAATAATAATACTTAGCACCGCATCTTACTACCCGTTCGGGTTATACGCTAATGGGCTAGGAATTGGGAAGGTTGAATGTAGGGGAAATGAACCTGCATTTGCGTGAAGGTAGAGTGGAAAACAATTTAGGAAAAACCACCCCCTGTTCACCTGAGTGCGATTCGAACGTCGATCTCCTCGTCCTCAGCAGTCTAGCTCAACACGAAACCAGCGCGTAAGCTAACTATACTACCGAGGCCGGTCCATATTCAACATGTTGTCTGCTACTAAGTAAAAGTGTGTATAGTTTGGATATTGTTTATAATTATTTCCACTGACACAATTGACAATGATTTAGATATAAAAGCTCAAGTAATCAACTTCGCGAAAGATTTGCTTGTTTTATTTTGTGTATGCTACAGGGAACTTAAAAATTATGTTGATATTAATTTTAATGTGCTAAATAAAATTTGGTAAAAATACATCTTGCAATATTTTGGTGTCCCTCGATCAACACTTTTAGAACTTTAGATTATTCAAGGTTATCCAATAAGCTGGCTCAGAGTCAGTCTGGCGCTACGACTAGCCTGTGGAGCCCCTCTGGCACTTTGATGACTATAGAGTATTCACTTACAGATAGCTCGAGACGCGTGGATGAAAGTGGCCAAGGTACTTGAACAAGTTCAAAGTGCATCTCCCGGGGTGGAGAATAAAAAGTACAAGTCTGTCGAGGAGTACGAAGATGATGTACTACGGTACCAGATGGAAGTAAACCACGAGAAGGTTTCAAAAGCTCTAAAAGAAGAATACACTGAAGCAGAAGCTAGGCACAAGGTACGGCTACTATTCATTATCATTAAAATTCCCATGGATTTCCCATAGCCAGCCACTACATATAGTTACTTACTTTAAAGCATCAGGAACTTGAAAGTTCATTGCCATCACTTACATAAGTAAGCCACTTATCCCTATCTTGAGCTAGTTCTACCCAGTCCACCTCGTTACACCCTATCCCTATCTTGAGCTAGTTCTATCCAGTCCACTTCATTACACCCTATCCCTATCTTGAGCTAGTTCTATCCAGTCCACCTCATTACACCCTATCCCTATCTTGAGCTAGTTCTATCCAGTCCACCTCATTACACCCTATCCCTATCTTGAGCTAGTTCTATCCAGTCCACCTCATTACACCCTATCCCTATCTTGAGCTAGTTCTATCCAGTCCACCTCATTACACCCTATCCCTATCTTGAGCTAGTTCTATCCAGTCCACCTCATTACACCCTATCCCTATCTTGAGCTAGTTCTATCCAGTCCACCTCATTACACCCTATCCCTATCTTGAGCTAGTTCTATCCAGTCCACCTCATTACACCCTATCCCTATCTTGAGCTAGTTCTATCCAGTCCACCTCATTACACCCTATCCCTATCTTGAGCTAGTTCTATCCAGTCCACCTCATTACACCCTATCCCTATCTTGAGCTAGTTCTATCCAGTCCACCTCATTACACCCTATCCCTATCTTGAGCTAGTTCTATCCAGTCCACCTCATTACACCCTATCCCTATCTTGAGCTAGTTCTATCCAGTCCACCTCATTACACCCTATCCCTATCTTGAGCTAGTTCTATCCAGTCCACCTCATTACACCCTATCCCTATCTTGAGCTAGTTCTATCCAGTCCACCTCGTTACACCCTATCCCTATCTTGAGCTAGTTCTACCCAGTCCACCTCGTTACACCCTTTCTCTTTCAGGTCCATTCTAATGTTATCCTCCCATCTACAGCCAAGTCTTCCCACAAGTCTCTGCCCATTGGGTCAGTCAATACTATGAACCTGATTCTAGATTCCCCCATTCGCGCTGCATGTCCTGCCCATTGTAATCTACGAGACTGTGTTATCCTAACAATGTTTCGTTATAAGGACAGGGTATGTAACTCATCATTATGTAACCTCCTCCACTCTCCATTGGTCTCATCCCTTTTTGTACCAAATATTTTCATAAGAACCTTGTTTTACAACATCAAATTTTTTTTGTTATGCAAGGGAAGAAGAGACCACGTTTCACTCCCATAAAAACAACCAGTTAAATCGTTGTTTAGTAAATTCCAAGTTTTACATTCCTTTACAGCAAACTCACCGAGTAATAGCTTCCATTTCTTGACTGTGTTTGTTTCCTAACTCCCAGTCTTGAATTGCTATTGCTAGTTAAAATTGTTGCTAAATATTTAAACTCATTAACCATGTCAAGTGGTGTTGCTCGAAATAATCTCTAAATTATTTGCTTCAATGTGCTGTGCTTTCTGTTTGATCCTATATGTAGTCTTTTCAGCGTCCGCTTCTAAACCTGTTTCCTTGTTACTCTTTAATTAAATATCTGCAATTTTTGCCACACCCTCCTTGCTATTGCCCAACAAAGCTAGATCTCTTCGTATCCTAATCGTTAATGTCAAACCTTCCCTACTTGCATAGCCCCAATAGTATAATTTAAGGCTAGATTAAAAATTAAGGGTGAAAGTACATCTCCTTTTTTCAACCTATTGTAACCGCACGTATCAGGCAAACATACCTCAACTAGCTCCACAAGTTTTTTTGGGGTATTCCTAACTTGAATTTACAGTCAACTCTCGATTCTACGACCCCGGGAATAGCGTCCCTCTCGAAATAACGATCCTTTTTTGGGGAACCGTGAAAAATGTGGGAAAAAAGGTTGAAAAGTTTAAGGAAATCGGCTATAAAATGTGTTTGTTGCATTTATTTAGGTCGCTGCGTTGCAATTATCTTTGTGAGCGCTGTATTACTAGTAACTGGGGTGGGTCAGGTATAAAAATAGACACCACCTCATCAATGCCAGCCAATATCACTTGACTCTGTCCACCCCCTCCCACAAGCAAGACAACGTTTCCCCGCGCGCGACTGCCGCTACATCACGCGCCAGGCTTGCTTTTGCCATTGTTATTTCGATTCTCGATTTGGTTACTATTTTGGTTTGATTTTGTGAACAATTTTTGACGACCCATGCTATTGTTTAACATTGTTATTTTGATTTGGTTACGTTTTTGGTTGGATTTTGTGAACGATTTTTGATGACCCACGCTATTTTTTTTATTTGATACGAACTTATAATTTTGACGAAATGAGTGAAAGGAGTACCTTCTTCAAGAAATAGGTAGGTTTTATTTTATTTACTTTTTCACGTATTGTCTAAAAAATGCAATTTTTTCGTATGAAGGTCAGGGATGGAACAAAATCTGTTAAAATTCCAATAACGACCCCTTCGAAATAACGACCCTTTTCCAGGGAACCGTGAAAGGTCGTAGAATCGAGAGTTGACTGTAATTACATTTGTTTCTTTTAAGTGAATTATCGACCCTTGTGTTTAATTGATGTACCATCAGTCGTATTACCACTTTATTCCTAGTAACTGCCAAGTAGTACAAATATGATCCATTGTTGATATATTTCGTTAAAATCCACACTGATAATCTCCACTTCTTTCCTTTGCCTATTTTGTCATTCTCGTTAAAACTATGTTGGATAAAACTTTATAGCATGTTGGTAGTAGTGAGCTACTTCTCTAAGCTCTCTTTTTCCTCTAGTATGAACTGAAGCGCTCCGATGACTTGAGCAAGCAGATTGAAGCCGAGGTTGAGAGAATGACTATGACGGAAACGTTGAACGAAGAGGGTTTGCAGCGAATTCAGGCAGATGCGGAAGCCCTACAGTTGGAGATAAATAAACTAACTCAAGATATCGAGCTACAGACTCAAAGAATAGTGGAATTGAACACACTCATTGGTGCTTAAACATGTCACTCTCTAGTTTGGAAAATTAATAGTTTTTATTGTGTTTTATGATCGTACATTTTATTGTATCTAAATTTGATGTGTTTAAAATAAGTTGTGTGTTGAAATCTTGTTGGAATTTTGATTAATCAGAAATATAAACAATTAAATATTTAAATGTGTATCCCCTTACAAATTATTCGCCAGGATTACTTGAGTAAGGTTTGAATTATTTTTTTCTGTCTATCTTAACTAGAAAATTATTATTATTTCATTTTAATGCAATCTGTATTGTTGTTCGTTTTCATTTATTAAAGTAGCTATGTCGATATCGATGCTTGCAGTTGCCAAATGCATTAAATGTTAAAGTGATTTTTTCAGTCAATAAACATCTGTATTTGGATTTTATGAATTTTATCGATGAAAAAGTGCTTTCACAAGGCTATATGGTCCCAGTGTTGAGAATATTTTAAGCACAAAGTCCTTCAATCTCGGATAGATTTCTATTGGTAAAGATTTTATAAAAATCTCCTTTTTTCAATTCTGCCTGTTATATCATTATATATTCGCATTCATTGTCCTTTTCCTGGGTTTGTCCTTCATGTTATCCCTTTTACATGTTCCTATCTAAGTGTCCTATCATTCTTTACAGTTTTCCTTTTTCTCCTCTTTTGTGTTTATTGGTTTCCTCCTTTAGGAAGTTGCGTTGCGTGTTTCACACTCCTCCCTGTTGAGTTCCGATAGAATGAAACCTGGGTCGGGGGATTGGGTGCTGACGATCAATTTTCTTTAAGAAACATCCATTACCTCTTTGTCCATTGGCAGCAGTGTAAAGTGTGAACTGTGTTCTTCTTTTCATTGTACAGGCCATATCGTGTTCGTCCCCCCCTTTTATATGTTTCTATCCACCTTTCCTGTACCTTCTTACAAATATAATATTGACATTACATATTTAATATCTTGCTATAATACATATGTGATGTCTCAAAAACATTTTATTTTGCATCAATTAAAAAAGTCAATCTATTATCACATGGACTCAGTGAAAACTTGTTGATAACTTCATCTGGAGCACTGATAAGGGTAAGGCTATTAAGGCGATCTTATGCCACGGTGTTGTGGAGATAGCTTTTCAATTTCTTCACTGTCGAAAATGACCGTCCCGGTGAAGCAGTAAAACTGGGGAAGAGTCGTAAGTATTAGAAGAAGTATCCTCCTATTTGGATAAAATGTTTCTATTGCAGTGCTTGGCCTATCTCTTAGATTTACACTGATCCACTTCTTTTTCCATAATCGAGATTTCAAGAAGAATATCTCAGGATGTTGAAGACGTTATTTGTATAAATCAACACTCACTTGCAAGTTTTGGCCACCTTAATCATCTGCAAGATGTTCGAGAGACGCTGGCTGTGTTTTCGGAAGTGTTCCTGTAAACCTGGGCATTGTGACAGTGCCGCCAACATTTGATGCCAGTATTAATGCTGTTTTATACATTGTCTTAAATTCTTCTTCAGAGTTACTGCGTTGCAGTTCTAAAACTTTCAAAACTGTATCAACATGAAAGCAGGCTTCAGAAATATTAATCTCTACTTTTTGAAGTGTGTTTGACAGCTGCAGCTACAATTAGGCATATTTTAAACTGCCATGCAGTATTGCACTATAGTAATTGATGTACCAAATTTGAAGTTTCTCGATTTTCTGAAGACTGAAGTTTGACCTATACACTTCTTTGAATCTCATAACTACCTCATGTTTACTAGACCATCTGGTTTCGCAAAGAGAAAGGTGGGATGGTTGTCCTGCTATAACGTTGCCTAGTAGAATGTTGTTTGGGTACAACGTTGTTAATAATCTGTGATCCCTTTTTTTACATAACGTCCGTTATTGGGTACAACGTTGTTTGTCAGCTGAACATGCGCCAAGTGTCAAACCACCTGGTTCCCGTTTGTGTGGACCAAATGGCCTATGAGTCATGCAGGTCATATCAGAGATTTCTCTTCCCCCCCCCCACCCCCCTCTAAACAACAAGCAGCCCAATAATAATAATAATAATAATAGGTATTTTTACTTGAAAAAAAAAAAGAATTTGTTTGTTTACAGTATATTATTATTATTATTATTATTAGCACCACGTCTTACAACCCATTCAGGTTCCTGAGAATCAGGCCATTATAACGGCACTGTTGTGATCTTCCCCTCTGGTTGGTAATAGTTAGCGACCGAGACAAGACGGATGGAGAAGGTAAAAGGATTGCTAGCATGTATCATATTAAGGGACCCGACTAGTTAACAATATCTGTCAATCATTCTGTATAAACACTATACCATGGTTTAAAGTGGGTCTCAAAGCTGGGTTTACTACACAGCCAGTCTAAAGAGTGAGTTTCACCACAACATGGCATTGAAATACTTGTGTTAGCACTTCATTCTCTGTCATATTTATTTAATGACAACATGCTTGATGGACTGTATTTCATACCAAGTGTACTAAGACTAGATTAATCTAGAGACTAAGGATGGCGTAGTTCCCAATACCACTTAATTAAACCAGTCAAGTATCCAATACTGTGATGAGGATGGAGAAGAGAATGTTGGGAAAAGACCGCAAGGGAGGCCAATAACAGAGAGTGTGCAAGTGAGAGGAGAGAATAAAAGAAATTAGAAAAAGAATGGTGGAAGGATAGAGGAAGATGGAGGCATTTTACTAAACTGACCCGGCCACAGGCTGTTGATGAAGAAGACGACGACTTATCCATAACCAAAAAATTTAAAAGTGAGCAATTTGATGACAAAATTAATTAATTGGTGAATCTGTTTATAAAGAAGGCGTATAGAAATTATTTAGAGAAAATCATAAATAAATTGTATATGTGAATTATTCTTTAACTTAATCAAGACAAAGAACTAAGAGTTACATTTTAAAAATCAAAGTCAGAGAGAGAAAGGGAGTGTGTGTGTGAGTGTATGTGTGTGTAAATAATAATAATAATATTTAGCACCGCGTCTTACTACCCGTTCGGGTTATACGCTTTAAGTACTAATTACACTAATGGATTAGGAATTGGGAAGGTTGAATTAGAGGAAGTGAACCCGCATTTGCGTGGAGGGAGAGTGGAAAACCATTTAGGAAAAACCACCCCCAGTTCACCCGACCGAGATTCGAATCTCGATCTCCCCCTCCTCAGCAGTCGAGCTCAACACGACTCGCGCGTTAGCCAACTACGCCACCGAGGCAGGTAGTGTGTGTAAAGACTCGGGTTTTGCAAGTACTCCGATGTCTAGCTTTGAGCTTAGCTTGTCATTAAAGCTTGAGTTTGAGATTGAGAGCTTTGTAGGCTCATCATTTTTAGCGTCCTCTTGGCTGTAGATAAATCCATTTTTTAAATGTAATGCTAGGTATAGGCTCTTTAATTTAGATGATATTGGGTGTTTAACTTATAAATCATTTTGTAACTTCATAAAATTGTTAAAATTAATATTATTATTATTATTATTATTATTATTATTAGCACCGCGTCTTACTACCCGTTCGGGTTATACGCACTTACGCTAATGTGTAATGGTAGGGTGATTGTAAGATGAAATGGAGGACCTACAGTTTAACGTGGAATCCGAACCACGGTGGAGGCCTGGCATTCCCCACATTCACAAGATAATAATTTAATAAAACTAATGCAAAGGAAAATAAATAAATACTTCCTTGGATTCAAATATTTACTTTGGTATATAAATTTCATACAATTCTACTAAAATGTAGATAGCTATAACAATAATTCAATATATAGTTTATAAAATTTCCGTACAAATAGTTTTTAGGAATGTATAATAGATACATCACTATTTTACACAACATATAATTTTCATACAATATTTTACAAAAGAATGACACTTTCAACAATTTATATTATCTTCAATATCACACAAATATAATGCTCAAATCAGAAATAGTCTGATGAAATAAAATTCTAGATGTCAGAAGTTGTAAATACGAGTAGCCGGACTTAAGTTTAAAGTTGATGGTGAGACTGTATAACAAATAATTGATAGGAAAATAAAGGTTTAAACACATCAAATAGTAAAAATAATGTTAAGTGTGTATGAACAAATTTATCATTTTTGCATTTTTAATATGTATTATTTACCAAATTTGTGTTAACCTTTTGGGCTACGCTCCACTCTGGTTCAAGCATGTTTGTGTGTGTCTACCCCGATATATTACCCATGCAGGTAGAGTGGTTAGCCCTCATATCTTGGAACATTAATTTCCAATGGTGATTTGTATGTTTCTTAAAAATGATACAAACAGTAATATGAAATTGTTGGTATGAACCAAAGTAGTTGCAGTGTTAGCAGGTGAGCACAGCGTCAATCAGATACGGACTGTCCAAGGCCCCTGATCCAGCAGCCACCCCTCCTTCGTCCGCAGAGCTTAACTTGGTGCGAAGCATGTGGCCTACCTGTTTGTTCACAAAGATGTTATCCTTGTCCCTGTAACATGAGCAACAATACCATACATTCGGGCATTCTTACAACAATCGAGAGAGACCATTTTCATAAATTAAACAAAATATTATTAAATGGTTGAAAAAAAAAATAGTGGACCCAGTTTTATTAGATTTTAGAAACTATTAAATGCTTTGAAAAAGTAATACAATACGTGAAAACTGCTCTTTTTTTTTAAATGTCATTAGCTATGTCTTACTTGTACAAAGTCAGCCAAAAGTATTGCGATAGCACTTAAGTTGAGCATATTAACAACAACACTCACTGGCTGAAATTGTGTTTCACAAGCTAAATATTGTACAGATGCTTCTTATGGCTGTTCTCAAAATTTGCCTCTTAAGAGATCTCAGTAATGCAAAGCTTGCCTTGCAGATATAATTATGTGGACTTGACGAGATGTTTGGACATAATATTTAAAGTTTCTATCTATTCTTGTTGTTTATGGTATGATTGTTCTTATTTCCTCCACTGTAACTTCCTGAAATTGTGCTCTGTGCATTGTTTTAATGACAATCTACTCTTTGAGCTGCAATCATAAAGCAAATGGCCCTCAAGTAAAGCTCTACAATTTGTGACCAATGGAAAATCGTCCACCTCTTTAATTCTAAGTATTAACCTCAAACCAAAGAAAACATGTTTATAAATGTTTTACACGTGAAGAACCATGGCCCATATCAGTCGCTACAAGGAGGGTATGCCTGGAGTCGCAGGGGTTTGGAACCTTCGACTTGCAGAATCTTCTAGCAAGTTCCAACTGTCATTTGCCAGATCTTAATAATGGCTGGTCATGCCTAGGAATGTAAACTTTGTACCGTGGATAAACTAGACTTAGGTAAGTCCATGTCGGTGAATTATGTATGCTACTTATTCAAATTATTTTATGGCTGTAAAATAATTTGTAATTAACTTTTCTAAATTACCCTTTGGACTAAAACTCTTAAAAACTTGATTAAATCAGCTGTTCTAACCATTTATGAGAGTTAATTAATTGTATATACAAAGTCCCTACTATAGCAAGGTTTTGTGATTCACCATATTTATTATATTGAAAGACTAATTCACTTAGTAAATATTGTGCCATTCATAGCTGCTGTGCTTGGGGGTCCAAGGTTCAATCATCGGTCCCGGCACAGGTTTATCCGATTGCCAAACCCTTCCTTCACCTCTGACAAGACATCTTGTGAATGTGGGGGAATGCCAGGCCTCCACCGTGGTTCGGATCC
>CABFOV010009699.1:0-18525 GCA_902141375.1 Timema poppense
TAAACGCTCTGAATATGTTACATATAGTCTTTTTTATGTATGAAGGGGACTGGGACAGGTGGGCGTACACACTACTAATATACTCACAGTAATTTTTGTGTTTTCATTCCATTGAAAGATTTACTCTCTTCTCTAAAAAATGGCAGCATTTTTAATAAGGAAACATATTTCTTTTCTATTAGTGCATTGTTCACATTTTTGTTAATTTTTTCTAAGGTATTCTGCTGGTAATATTGGTGAGTTAATAAAATTTGAGTTGAGAATAAGGACAAATTTGATACTTTCTAAAAACCAATAACATATATTTTTTTGAAAACAGTCAAACTTGCGTATAAATTGAACAGGTAGTAAGATGCGGTGATAAAAAAAAAGTAAAACTATAATAAGGAGGATATATATAGTATAAATATCATTTAATGTAAGTCAACACAAGTATTAACATTTCTAATATTTTAACTGTCTTCGTCTTAATTCAACAACCCAAAGATTGGCTTCAGATGATTTCTATCCATCCGGAGATAGGCATACAGACAGCATTTTTGGCTGATTAGTGCTGCCTTCACAATCCGGTATAAATACTATATACTAGGGGAGTTCGGGAAGTGTGGTGGGTCCCGGTTGCCTTCAACACTGAATTTCTATGATCGAGAGAGGAAATGCATACCAATTTTGCCAGAAAAGTATTTTTATAGATCTTTCAGGGTTCTTTTTCATGTCACATTTGACATGGGACTGACAGCTCTACTTCCACTCCGGAGGAAGCTGTACTACGAACTTTTAGCACTCAAAATAAATCCGTCGACCTCAGCTGAGCTTGAACCCACAAATATCAGGTATTTGTGACAATCACTCTAATCCAAGACCACCGATGACATCAAGATGGACGGTAGACCGTCAGTGACAAGGAGTTCCACTTGTCTATATACGCTAGAGCAAATAGCTGTAACATCCTAACGTTCATTCATTTTATATTATCTATAATTTTTTCACTTTAAGCATTAGTTTAAACTATCTTCACTATCACTTATCATCATATCCATGATAAAATATTGATAAGAACCACGTTATCCTTTAATACAAAGTGTATGTAATGTCAATTTATCTCTTCATATAATTTGATTTTATGGGAGTGTCAGACCTTAAGATTGTAAGACTATTAGAGATTAATACTGAAGCAAGACCATTCAAATAAGCAGATTCAGACAACGGTATGATATATACTGGTCTGGCTACTCTTTAGTTCCAGTGATTGGATGGTAGTAAGATGGTGAACTAGGTTGGTTTATATGTCTCTCAACTCATGTTCAACAGTTTCAGTAATATTGTATGATTAGTAGTAGTAATTCTGACTTCACATTTGTGTTCCTTTCAACTAATATCAAATTTAAAATTTGTATTCAGTTCACCAAGGCAGATAATAATGTGTACTTACAAGCCTTGCTGCTAGATTGAGTTAAGGAGACCTTTCGAAATAAAGATATTGCTATATTTATCTTTTCATCAACATTATCACGGAGGCCATGACACGCTCGGTTGTGGAAGAGCTCAATTAATCCACTCTTAAATTCTATATTGGATAGAAAAATAAATCTACCAGTGCACTAAAGATGCATGATATGGAGTTTTATAACTTGAAATGAGAGAATGCTTAAAGGCGAAACAGTGCTCGTCTTTTTGGAATCTCTGAGATAATGCACTGTTGATTAAAGTCTTCTTTAAATCTAACAACATCTCTATGCCGAAGAAAGAGAAGGGTCTCAAGCTACGTGTTCAACTAGTTCACAATTCTCGCCGCCGGAGAAAGAAGGTACGCCAGGGACACTGTAAACTTCGTCGGAAGCTGACTCCATAATGTATACACTGTTGGAGACAGAATCAGCATCACCGTTCGGAACTCCAGGAAAATAGGATAGCGAAGCCAGACAAAGCTTCCTATCACCTTCGAGTCTCACCACGCCAGAGCTAATGGCCCAACCAGATTTTGACACTCTTACACGACTGGCAGTGCAAGCACCACAGACAGTTTACGCCCAGAGACACACGAGAGAGATGGCGGACCCAGCCAACCTGGCAACCCAGCCCCAGATACTACAAGAGACAGTCAGCTCCATGGACGAGAGATTCCGAGCAATCCAGGATCAGTTTGGATCAACAACTCAGGCTGCAGGGACCCACACTGCTGGGTAACCCAGTCATTCTATGGCGGCACCCCTCGGTATATCAAATGTCGAAACATCGGAGTTCACCTGGGTATCACTCGAAACTACAGCCACGCCACAACTTGCCACTTCTCCAGAACAAGCGATGAAAGCCAAGATCATGGAAATGCAGCTGGGACGTGACAGTCACGAGGCCAAATTCCTGATGGGTCTGATGGCGCAATACCCAGCGCTACCAGCGATGACCCAGAGGAAAGTACTGCACCAGCTGAGTATGCTGTACATAACAATGACGCGGTCTTGGAGTGAAGCTATTAACGCATCGGGGGACGGAGCCTCGGTGGCCATCTACCCTCCAGGTTATCAGCCACCACCTCCGCCGCAGATTATCTATCGCGAGCAGTCGGCCCCTTGTCCTCCACGGGGCAGGGGCCAATGGAGAGGGAAGTAGCATGGTGGAAACGACTGCATCTTGAGCTTCGATGTCCTTGGATCTACGAGAGGCAGTCTTCGCCCAGTTCCTGAAGGATCATCAAGGGTTTTTATAAATTGTAATGTACCACTGCTCAGACTGAGTCCCAAGGCGGGATCTCCCTCGCTTTTATACCTTTTGCCTGGGAGTGAGGCGCGGGTATAGAAGCTAGGAAGGTCCGCAGGACTCGCTGAAGAGCGAGAGGAGGTCCCACCCAAAGGCAATTTATTGGAAAAGGAAGATTACATTGTGTTTACAATGATCATAATACATTACAATTTATAAAAGCCCTTTATGATCCTTCTGGAACTGGGGGAAGACTGCCTCTCGTAGATCCAAGGACATCGAAGCTCAAGATGCAGTCGTCTCCACCATGCTACTTTCCTCTCCGTTGGTCCCTGCCCCGTGGAGGACAAGAGGATGCCTGCTCGCGATAGATGATCTACGGTGGAGGTGGTGTCTGATAACCCGGAGGGTAGATGGCCACCGAGGCTCCGTCCCCCGATGCGTTGATAGCTTCACCCCAAGACCACGTCACTGCTATGTACAGCATATTCAGCCGGTGCAGTACTTTCATCTGGGTCGTCGCTGGTAGCGATGGGTATTGAACCATCAGACCCACCAGGAATTTTGCCTCATGACTGTCGCGTCCCAGCTGCATTTCCATGATCTTGGCTTTCATCGCTAAGGCGATCCGCAGCGCTTGTTCTGGAGAAGCGGCAAGTTGTGGCGTGGCTGTAGTTTCGAGTGATGCCTAGGCGAACTCCGTTGGTTCGACATTCGATATCCCGAGGGATGCTGCCATAGAATGACTGGGTTCCCCAGCAGTGTGGGTCCCTGCAGCCTGAGTTGTTGATCCAAACCGGTTCTGGATTGCTCTTAATCTCTTGACCATGGAGCTGACTGTCTCTTGTAGTATATGGAGCTGGGCTGCCAGGTTGGCTGGGTCTGCCATCTCTCTCGTGTGTCTCTGGGCGTAGACTGTCCGTGGTGCTTGCGCTGCCAGTCGTGTAAGATAGCCAAAATCTGGTTGGGCTATTAGCTCTGGCGTGGCGAGACTCGACGGTGATGGGGAAGCCTTGTCTGGCTTCGCTATCCTATTTTCCTGGAGTTCCGAACGGTGATGCTGATTCTGGCTCCTACAGTGTATAAATTATGGAGTCAGCTTCCGACGAAGTTTACAGTGTCCCTGGCGTACCTTCTTTCTCCGGCGGCGAAGATTGAACTAGTTGAACACGTAGCTTGAGACCCTTCTCTTTCTTCGACATGATAAGGTAATGATAAGAACTGCTTCGACTTTTCAACCAAGATATAGTTCTAGGATATATAGGTCTAGCTACTCTTTAGTTTCATTGTACAGCTATACGTATTGTTATTTGCGAGTTAATGTTTTATGAGCCTCAGAAGAGATCTTTTACTTGGATCACTTGTTTTACTATTGAAGAAACATTAATGGTGAGATTAGAACAATTATTTACTCTTAAATATTGAACTTAATAACAGTATATAGTTGTGTCTTCTATAATACATTAATAGTGTTCTAAATTTGAGTGTATCCGTACATACTCAATTATATAATTTTTATGAGAGCTAACAATATCTTATTGTTTACTTATTATATATTTAATGATAGCATTTACATTTAGTTGTGTACACCATAGGAAGGAAATTTTGAATTGAGTTTATTCTGCTTGATAATAATAATAATTTCAATTCTATTTCCTTTATTATAGTGCTGGCCAAAAGTAGTAAGACCTAGAACAGGCCAGCACTGAAAAGTAAACAAGTACCTTACAAATATATATATATATTTACACTATAAAATAAGATAAACAATGATAGATAAATAATTTTATATACTATAGAATAGTTACGAAAAAAATAGTAATTAATAATGATAAGAATAAAATAATAGAAATCATTACAAATAACTAAAGAGTGGTTAAAAGCAGTAACAATATAAAAAAAATCAGAATATTGTAAATTTAAATATTATAGGTAAAACCGCTACATGATAAATTATTGATATAGGATTTCAAATAACTTTCTGAGTTTAGCTTTTCTTTTATGATAGAAGTCGAATTCGACAAATCTAGAATTTACGCTGTGGATACAACTACATATAAAACCTTATACGACCTTATAAGCGCTATTGAGAAAAAATAATTTTGGATTACGAGAAGACCAAGAAGGGACATGAACGCCTAGATGATTAAGGGCAAATTTGCAATAAATTTTTTTATTGAAAATATTAAAAACAAAAAGGGTATCACAATAAAGTCCACGCCATAAGAGAGTTTGGAGCCCTAAGAGGTTTCGAGTTCTGTTATAATCATAATTAATCCGGTTAGTAAAGAATTTATTATAGCACTCAGCGTCAAATTTTCTTTGAACGTTTTCCAACTTGAGAGAGTCAATTAAGTAATTTAATTACAAGCAACAGTATCATATTATAACTTAGATCTAACCAGGGCGTAGTACAGACATAATAAAACAGTCACCCTTTTAAAAGATGAAGTAATAAACTTAACAAGTCCAAGTAATTTCAATTATTTGGAATTACATGGTCAACATGATAATGGAAATAAAGTTTTTTATCCAGAAGAACACCAAGATCATTAATATAAGGGGTGCGAGCTATGTTATCATTGCCCAATTTATATGTAAAAAGGAAGAGCTTAGTTTTGCTAGTAAAAGATATAGATTTGGTCTTAGATCTATTAATAGACATTCCATTTTCAAAAGAACATTGTAGAATACCATATACTTCATTTTGTAAATCTATACAATCTGCAATTGATTTAGTAATTTTAAATAATTTTACAACATCAGCAAAGAGTAAATAACAAGATGGATTCAAATTTTTACCAATCTCATCAATAAACACATTCAAGAGAAGAGGACCCAAATTAGAACCCTGTGGTATGCCACAGGGGGCTGAAAATGTATTTGAGGTGTGTGAATCAATTTTAATAGTGAAAGATCTTTCATGCAAATAACTGCTAAACCAATTTGCATATGAGTGAAAAAGGCCAAAATTACCAAGTTTATAGAGAATAATACTATGCTGACATAAGTCAAATGCCTTACTTTGGTCAAAATAAATAGCATCAACCTGACCTTGGATAAAGACATGAGGGGCAACATGTCCAGGAAATTCCTTTTAAATTAGTGATGGTAGATTAATTTTTTTATAAAACCATGTTGATTATCTTAAAGTTTATTTTTAAGGTGGTGGAAAGTATGCGCATGTATGATTTTCTCGAATACTTTGGAGATAGTGTTTAAGAGAGAAATTGGACTATAAATACAAGCGTTTGTTTTTGCCCATTTTTTTATAAATATGTATGACAACAGATTGTTTCCATGTAAGAGGAAACGTTTCATTTGACAGGCTAATGTTAAAGATATAGACTAACAAAGATCTGAAAATGCTGGCACAGCCTTTAACAATAAAACTTGGAATTCCATCTGTCCCGGCACATCTAGAAGAACTAATTTTTTATCGCATTAGCAACATCCAAGGGTGTAATGTGGTATGGATACAATGGCACGCTAGTTTCAATAACGGGGCAGGGTAAGACAGGAAAGGCTGAATTATAAACGGAATGAAAGTTCGTTCCAAGCTCATCAGCAATTAATGGAGGATCCGCTATAATATTGCCACTAATTTCTAGTTTAGACGGGGAAACTTTATTCACACTATTATTTTTAACAAATTTCCAAAATTATTTGGATTTGCATTTAATACTATTTCCTATTGAGTTCATCCAATTAGCTCTGTCTATAATCAAAGTGGTTTTAACTAATTTATGAAAGTGAGAAAAATGTGAATAGAATACACTATTTGTTTGTTTAAATTTTATGAGAACCAATTGCCTTTTTTCCTAATATAGTAGTTAAGAGTAGAAGAAAACCAATTCGGGTATTTGGATGAATTAAAAATAGTAATTTGAGGAATATGACTTTTGATTTTCCTTTGGACTAAATTGGTAAAATTATCTACAGCCAAATTAACATCCGTAGTAGAATAAACACAAGAATAATCAGCAGTGGCCAGGTCATTGTAAAGATTAAGATAATCACCACGTACATAGTCAGTATACTCGTATGTAGTGGGGGCATCATTAATGTTGTAGCAATAGGTACATCAAGTGAAATCAATAAGGGCGGATGAGCTAAATCAATATTGACTAGTGATTGAGAGCTATGAGTTACTAAGGGGTGGTGAAAATTAGCAAAAACAAGGTCAAGGAGGCTAGTGTCATCATCAGCTTCATTAAGTTGTTCTGATCCGAATATGTTAGTTAAAGCAAAAAGTTGAGTAGATTTTAATTTAATGTAGAAATGCGAAATGCTTTGAGCATGATGATAGTTCCAATCAATTTTGGGGTAGCTAAAATCACCTTTGAGTATTATTCGATAGGGGTAGTTAGCCAAAGCACCTTCAAGAAATGTAAAGTAATTATTAAATGTATTGTTCGATAGGGGTAGTTAGCCAAAGCACCTTCAAGAAATGTAAAGTAATTATTAAATGCTTCGACTGTTATTTGGGGAGCAAGATATATGTTCCCAATTAACAGTTTTTGGCGATCAAATGTTGGTATTTCAATCCAGACATATTCCATATTATTCTCCAGGTCAGTCCTCCTTGCCACACCATAATAATAATCAATGACAGAAATGAAAACACCGCCACCTCTTGAGACAGTAGCTTCATCATATAACCTGTCGGCTCTATAAACATTATAGTTAGGGGGAAAGTAATTTTCATTAACAAATTCACTAGATTAATAATAATAATAACAATAATACCTAATAATGGTTTATTGTATATTAATTTATTTTCCCTGATCAAGCATTTAATGTTCTACAGGAGGTTAACATTTCAAAGTATTGGGTTATTTGTGTTTCTTGATATGTGTATATTATTATGTGTTATTGTTGGAGAGCTCGGGGGCTTGTGATCATTTAATTATGTATGGGTGACCTAGTGGTCTAGGGGTAAGGTGTCAGACTTCTGTGCTGGCGGCCGGGGTTCAATCCTCGGTCCCGGCACAGATTATATTTGATTACCAAACCCTTCCTTCACCTCTGAAAAGACATCTTGTGAATGTGGGGAGTGCCAGGCCTCCACCGTGGTTCGTATTCCACGTTAAACTCCATTTCATCCCAAAATCAACCATTACACATTAGCGTAAGTGCGTATAACCCGAACGGGTAGTAAGACGCGGTGCTAATAATAATAATTATTATGTATGAGTAAGGTGCGTTAGCTACCCAGAGGTTCTGTGGGCGAGAGTTATCGTAAGAGCCTCTATGGCCAAGATAAAGAGAGAAAGAATCACCAAACACTTCATTATTTTCATTTAATATATCAGGTGAAATTATTATGATAGAGCACACACACATATTTAGATAATTTTTTATATTAATTCTATCAACAAAAATCGTGGTATCCTCCTAAAACTTTTTATATTAATTCTATCAACAAAAAATAATGGTATCCTCCTAAAACCTTTTATATTAATTCTATCAACAAAATATAGTGATATCCCCCTAATACTTTTTATAATCACTCTATCAACAAAAATAGTGAGATTTCCCTGTAAAACATTATATTTATAAAAGGGTTTGACAAGTACAATCACAATATATTCTGCCTCAAATTTCACTAACTAAAAATTCGTACTTCATAGGAACCTCTGCCAAAAAAAGTCAACAAAAAACTTAAATCTATAAAAAAAAAATCTACATCGGCCATAATATTGCTAATATCAAATAATTATTTAAAAATCCAACCAACCAGTCGATGGTGGCTACGTTATTTATGATAGCTCGTGATCTTAATTGATCACACATTTGTAACCGACGATTTCTACATGTACATCACAGACTCGGTCTTAAAATATTAGTGGGGAATGACCCTGGGTACGGGAGGGTTCCTGTATAGCTCAGTGGTTAAAGCATTAACGTACTAATCCAAATGTCCCGGGTTTGATTCCCGTGTCCAGGTGGCATGGTTCAATTTAGAGAATATGATATTTAGATACGGATATAACCGTAATTAACAAATATAATAGCTTAGCTGTTTAATCCATCACTATAACTAAGTTTGACTCACGTAGATATAAGTGGTTCTTATATGGATTTATTCTTTACTGATATTTATTACTTATATAAATCTCAACTTAAGCCACTTTAAATCTTCCATAGTACAGTGGCTACAATAAATAATACTAAAAAACTTGATATACTGTACTTATAATTTGAGGGGATCATAAGCGATAACTGCTTTTTTAATAGTGGAATATTTGCAATAAGCATTGGATGATATATTTAAATTATAATATTGAAAAAATTATGC
The DNA here is from genome assembly GCA_902141375.1 of Timema poppense. NCBI lineage: Eukaryota > Metazoa > Arthropoda > Insecta > Phasmatodea > Timematidae > Timema > Timema poppense. The sequence goes on from CABFOV010009699.1 coordinate 8,999, forward strand.
TATTCATGTTTTAACCATTAGTAAACATTCTTAAAGATAACTTCAGAATATATACGGTACTTAGAATTCAAGTTAAGCACATACTATCTGTTTCGTTTCTCGGTGACATTCACTCTTCTTTTTTTTAGCACTGCATCTTATCACCCATTTGGGTTACATGCCTATATACTAATTCACTAATGCTTAAGAAATTATGAAGGTCAAATTTAGAGGAGTGTGCCAGCATTTGCGTAAAAGGGAGTGTAAAACCGTTTAGGAAAAAAAACCTCAATACACCCGACCGGAGTCGAACTCTGATCAAATCTATTGCGAGATTACTGACCATGCGGACTCTGAAGCGGGTGACATTCACACTTGATATTAAAGTTATCTAACACCGGTTGTTATGTGGAGGGGTCAGGCTGATTGTCTACTTGGTGTTACAATCATTGGAAGGAGGTGGGTCAAAAAAGGTAAACACGTTACTTACCCTAAAAGCTTGGTGCAGTCCTTTTTGACCAAGACGTAAATTTGATCAACTCTAACAAAACTAAATTTAGGCTAGTAAATTAAACCTTCCTTAATCTTTAGTTAGTTTCTTGTTACCTTCTTCTTGTTTGTTCTGTTGTTCATTACACATTTTAACCATTGGTTAATAAAGAACAATGTTCGATGCCAGCTTACTGAACGTTTATTAATTAGTGACTGAAATCCTTCGTTAAGCATAACAAGTTTACAGGTTTGCGTTACAATTACAACTGATCTACAAAGAACAATGTCTGATACACGTATTGGGTTGTTAAAGTGTGTAGAAAGTGAATGAGAGTTGAACTGTGGTTCCGCCCGCGTGGAAGCCAGAGAGCAAGACCACGTTACCTGCGCCCTAGCACCACACATGGCAGGCTCAGAGTTCAAGAGCCCGGTGATAGTAGAATTTGACGTCATACTCTACAAAAACGTCTTAACAAATGTATTAATTACAAAATAAAGTGCCATATCAGTTTCACCTTTGAAGTTTGTGCTCTAATTTACCTTATATGAACATAATATTTATTTATGTGGTGGAAACAATTCACTTCTTACAGGATAAGTGGTGGCCTTTTTAAAGTTAATATGAAGCAGAAACGGAATAAATAGAGTTGGGTTCTATTATTTGATCTAATTACATAGAATCTTTACACCACACACGTTGAGAAAATTTTGTATTGTTATTATGCTCTTTACATGTGTACCGATATTATTGACCTACTCAAAGAGTTAATTTGAGCTCTTTATATTAAAACTTTCTTTATAGTTAATTGTATCAAGTGTAGTGGAAGGCGTAAAAGCACCTAAGAGATAATGTATGACCACAAAAGCTTTGGGTTGAGATTATATTCTCTGTTATCAATAGAGTTTAATAAGCCTTATTTTAGGTAACTGAATTACATTCTAATACATAATTATATCATATAGACCTACTGGAAAAATCAATTATATACTATATTTTAAAGCAAGAATATCACCATCACAAAATCTGTAAATGGGTTATAAAATTTTTCAAATTCAACTATATTAAAAGAGGGTAATATGTATAAATAAAAAGTACATGAACAATTGGTAATTTCCCTTATCGGTTGTCACTCAATCTATTTTTATGGCTCCACTGAAATAACTCCTACTGATGAGAGTAACACCTTTCCAGACACTCATCTGCCCGGTGATAGCGGTATTTACACAAACTTTGCTTTATATCTCTCTAATCCATATTTGATTGAGGTTGGTAACTAATAATAGGGTTAAATTGAAACTGTACCTTCTACAAAACCGCATGGAGGGTCTTCGCCTCTAAGTCTTAGCTGAGTTGGCGCAGTGTGTTTGTAGCCGTGTCTAAAGGATTAGTGATAGCCACAACAGTTTCATTAGTGCAACAAGTTTAAACTTTTCTGCTGACTATAACCATTCGGTAAGATCACAAGCTACGAGTATTTCATGGACTTGATGGAATGCCATTGAAGTGTTACGTAAATGCCACAGGTTTCTGTGCTTTTTATAAGTGCTTTTAGAGTAAAATCATCCTGAGCTGATGCATTAAGCTATAGGTATGCCTTCAGTGTGCTTTTTGTAAATCAAGGGTGTCGTTACACGTTACTGTTCCGCGAATTAGGTTTTTTAGGTTAAAAGTTGTCATTTTTTTTTAAAAAACTCTGCTATTTCGCTCAAGTATCATTGTGGTATATTTCTCCTTTTTTATATCACTATGTTAAACGCTTTGCACCAATACGATATAAGAACGTTAAATAATGTGAGTACGTGACTATTACACAAAATCCTGCAGCTCCGGGCAATAGATTGAACGCAAAAAAAAAAGCAGTCAGGTATTTCATACGAGTCGTAGTTACACTAAACGTTGTCAGAATAACGTTATAAACGCCCATGATAGCAAATATAATTCAGTTTGTAGCAGTAGAATGACCTTCTTGGAAGATGCAGCAACATATACAAATAAAGTATAAAATTATAATAAGGCACATTAATTGTTACTACTTTGTACGATACAATATTAATTAGCTATATTCTAGACATCTAAGTCGTGAGATTCTCTCGTAAATCGGAAACCACCAATTAGTTCCTGCATTTGAAATTATATTTGTTCATTATTGCATCAGAAAAGAAACATGTGCAAACGGTTGGTGAAGATTAAAGTCCTGTAGTTTCTTCTACTATCCCTCAACAGTGTGGAAGTTGATTTTTCAATCGAATTTGCCTCATCTCCTATTCCCTTCTTACACCTGTGGCGTACATTAGTTCATTCACCCAACTTTTCTAATGGTTAATGGGCTTAAAGTGGTAAGATGGGTTTGATTAGAGAAGGTGATGGAGAGCGAGTGTGATAACCTCTTGATTTCCTCCCCAATTACCCTGTTTCTCATTCGTATTAGCCGTAGACAAAACGAAAGGGGTGCTTCTACACTGCATCCGTCGAACTTTTAAAATAACAGGGAGATAATGAATTGTTTTTTAACCCCCTGTTTTTTCCCTCTTTTCTGAAAGCTCTCTCTCTCTCTCTCTCTCTCTTTCCAAGAAAGGTTATTGATCGATGCCTCTCCACGAGCCCTAGACTTTAATGTTGATGTCAAGGCTTTACAAGTAGGGAAAATAAAGTTTGAAAATTCCTTGTAATAGGTTTGTTAAATCAACTAGATATTGTTGAGTTCTTGTGGTGGGATTTATATAGGTATCTATTTGGACGTAAGATTATTTTATAAATGTATTTTATTCACTAGTGAAATTGAACGAATAAAATTAATATCCTGAGTACTGATCCTACTGTATATTTGAGAAAATTCATAGCTAAATTAAGATAATCTTTTTTATTTTGATTTCATTCAAGTGCAACTTATTTTAAGGACGAGTCAACAAAAATAGCCAACATAAAGTTAAATTCTTCTTTTTACGTTCTGTTGACACCTCGGAGATTAAGTACTGTGATCTTAAAAAAAATCAAACCCGAGATTTTAATAAATGTCGACGTTTTATGACCCCCCCGAAACAAAAAAATTGATTTTCGCCCTATGGGGTTTTCATGAGGTCACCTCAAGGTATCTTTGAAATTAGATATATAGCCTTAAATTTAAAGGTAGTTTACTGAAGGTCAAAAGAGAAAAAATCGAATTTTTCGAAACTAGCTTTAACAATTTCGATTAAATATTATTAATAAACACTATTTATCATTGTGAACAAGATGGCAGTTCTCATTTGCTTATGAATATGACTTAAAGGATACTATACGTGGGGGAAATTTTGCAATTTTCATCATTTCTATACAACTATTTGAGATACGAAATAACTTCTCATTATAAAGTCGTAGTACTATTAAAAATAAAAAAAAATATTTAAAATTTATGTTTATAAAACCAATAATGTCTGCGCAATGAGAAAATAATTATGTATACTTTTTAATTCAGGTCTTTGAGAATGAATTTGATTCTTATGCTCTTTGGTGGACAAAGAGAAAGAGATATATCTTATCTAATTTTTTCTGTAACAGTGTTCCTGGTTCCTAATGCCCTATAGTGAGTAACAGTGTATATTATTTCATTTATTATCTTTGGTGCAGTGTTCTTACAAATATGTGTAGATCTATTATTTCATTTCACAAATCTTATGAGTTTTTGTTAAATGTCTATATTAATATAAATGCGGGATACAGTATGTGTGGTGCATCGCACCATTTATTATAAATGCAATTAATGTGATAAATTAAACTGATACAGTAATGAAAGTTTGTAATAGATATTTGACTAAAAAATTTGAATATTTTATTATGTCCATTATTAACCATCAGTATTTTTAGAAAGAAGACCATGCAATATATTTATTCATTGCACTATTGAAAAGCATATTTTCTATAACCTATGTTAATAAAGTTAATAAATCAATGGATGTCAAAATTATATTTAGACATGCCACTTGTCTTATTCTCGCTTAATAAAATTAAAAATTAAATTAAGAAATCTTAAGTGTATGATACTACCCCTATGATGCCGTTTTAATTATATTATAGCCTAAAACAGTAATTTTGATTGACTTATACAATTATTATTTTGTTAACACTGCATTTTACTATCCGCTCAGATTATACGCATATAATTATACAAATTATCCTAGTATATTAGGGTTGAGGAAGGTTAAATTTAGAGTAAGTGTATCCGTATCTAAAAGTTGCCTATGCTCAAACTAATGCACGCTTATTTTTGTTAGCACCTCGTCTTACTGCCTATTCAACTTATACGCCTATAAAAGGTTAAAGTTAAATCAATTTGATTAATTATAAATTATTGACTATGTTTAGGTTGTGACGTTATCGTTGAAAGGAATGTTTCAAAATTATGAGCATCATGTGCAATACATTATTCGTTAACTGTCTATGCATTATGCATGAATATAAACCCAACATTAAATGAGTGCGTCTTTTTTTAAAATGTTATAACATTTGAGGGAATCCGAGGACCGCAAGCGGCATCCAATGTATTTCAGTGAAACGTCTGCTACGATCTCCCTTTAGCGACACCCTCTCAACACACATCTATCTCTTCGCCCCTGGGTACAACTCGTGGCTCCCCCTATTGAGTCCCCACTGTCACCATGGCCATGAGAGATGACGAACGTTCCCCGGCAACCGAGTGCACCCATATCTTGGGAGGGCAAATGCTACGTTGCTATGGCACCCAAAGACGCATCAATCTTTTACTCATTCCTGAACTCGTTATAAGGTGATTCTAGTAGAAAGATATATAATGGTTTTAACATGCACGGAGGACAAGTTTTATAACTACTCTTGAACTTATAAATGTTATTTTAACAATCGTGAAATTTAATTTAAATTTAATCGAAACTGCACCTGTGTCCACAAGTGAGCTATGCCTACAGTCTCGTCTGGCCTGGTTTTTCGGTGATGGGGATTTCAGGGCTAGAATTACGGGTGGGCGCCACTATTTATTTTTTTTGTCCATAGCTTTCCAATTTCACTCCACGCAACTACGGGTATATTTCTTCAAAAATGCTTTATTCATCTTTATTTCTGTGTAGATATTTGGATAACAGGATCCAACACCTTAACTCAATCTGTGGCGTGTCTGTCTTCCGAGCTAAGGATCATGGGTTCGATTCCCCGCATGGATGAAAAAATTATCATTGGTTAAGTGTTGACTTACTCTTTCACAGTGATGAATTAACGGCAGGGGACTGGATGTTGTGCCTGTCCTGGTCTTATGTTAGATTATAAGGCATATGAATGAAGCTATGACAGACCTAGCAAGCCGGTAGCGGAAATATATGGCTTGAATAAAAAACTGACCTTAGGCTGGAAACAGTAATAGATGTAGATATATGGCTAACAAAGATGGGTAGCAAAACGTAGTAATTTTTTTTATAAATAAGTGCTTATCAGCCTTCTACTTAAAACAGAGAAACAATGAAAAGTGTTAACATCTATCAATGCTAAATTTATCTAATAAATATTGGATCACCATATTAGTTAGGGCCCAGGCATCATAAAAAAAATGTGGTTTGAAATATATGAGGTTTGGGGAAGACTTATGATTTTTTTAGCCCCGCGTCTTACTACCCGTTCGGATCATACACTTAAATACTAATCACACTAATGGTTATAGGAACTAGGAAGGTTATATTTAAAGGAAGTGTACCCTCATTTGCGTGGAAGAAGAGTAGAAAACCATTTTGGAAAACCACCCTCAATACATCCCACCGAGATTCGAACCTCGATCTCCCCGTCATCACCAGTCTAGTCTACTGAGAGAGTAGCGCCTTAGACTATGCGGCCACCGAAGCGGGTAAGTTAAATATTTGATAACTATACCCGATGTTGGTAGGAAGCCTATTCTAGAAGGTCTTATTTTGTACCAGATTATAACTGTTTAGTAGGACTTTGGTACGAAATAAGGCCTTAGAAAACGGTAGTATGAAGTCCTTTCTAGAAGGCCTTTTATCCTAACAAAATACTACTGCACAGTATGATTCTGGTACGTATTAAGGCCTTACAGAGCGGAAGTAGAAATTAGTACTTGAAGACCTTTTATTCTACCAAAATGCTACCGTACAGTAGGATTCTGGTACGAAATAGGGCCTTTCAGAACAGGCTTCATATCAAAATCGTGGTATACATGATATGTTGACGAGGCTTGATCTATTAGCTTTTTGTTGTGACCGTTTCACTTTAGGGCAAGGTATCTTGAAGATTTATTTTAAATTTTAAACATAAGGCTAATTTATTTTATTAAATAATTACACCTAGTAATGCATATTTAAGGATTACCTTTTCAACGTTCTGCCAATGACTAAATTTTAATCTTAAATCAACGTAACGGTGGGCATGTGGATTAAATGTTTGGATTATCCATTCTGGTTTGATTGTGATGGCCATGTCTGGGTTCAAATCCCATCTTAGTGTACTTATAATGTTTTTCCTTAGGGTCATTCGAACATCAAAATTTTATTGCATTATTTTAATAAGTGTATAAATATAAGCTATAAATAAAGATTCAATTATCTCAAATAATTACAGTTATCGAGTAATAAGCAGTCAAACTTGCTATTTTATCCATTTTACGTAATTATTTTAAGGTAAAGTAGTTAATGCATAGGGATTAAATTTATTCTAGCTAGAAATGCATATGAAGTGTATGTAATGAAGTAGTTACAAAATCTTAAATAAATATAGTTTTTAATCTATAATAAGATATTTAATAATTGTAAATTTACATCATTTTTAATCTTATAGAAGTACTTTTCGTTTTATATTCCCCGATACTTCTATTTTATATCCTTTTATAGTACATAATGTCGTTATTTCAAATTTGTTTGGTTTATTAAACTAACTCTACACTTTTATTTTATTTCTGACACCAAATTGATCAATGCAAATGTAAATTTGTTATGTCTACTTCCTGAAACTTCTTTCTTTGACTGTACCTACCAATATTACAGACTAGCCGAACAAGGAAGGGTGGAGCCATCTCTACTATGACTCATCATAGAGTGTTTATTTTTAGCACCACATCTTACTACTTGAGTGCTGAGTTGTACATTTATTTTGTCTGTATTTCCTTCCGGCACTTGGATAATATTTTTTATCTGATTACCAAACCCTTCCTTCACCTCTGACAAGACATCTTGTGAATGTGAGGAATGCCAGGCCTCCACCGTGGTTCGGATTCCACGTTAAACTGTNTCCGGCACTTGGATAATATTTTTTATCTGATTACCAAACCCTTCCTTCACCTCTGACAAGACATCTTGTGAATGTGAGGAATGCCAGGCCTCCACCGTCGTTCGGATTCCACGTTAAACTGTGGGTCCTTAATTTCATCTCACTATCACCCTACCATTACACATTAGCGTAAGTGCGTATAACCCGAACGGGTAGTAAGACGCGGTGCTAATAATAATAATAATAATAATATTTTACTGTGTTAGTTTTGTTCTTAAACTCAAAGTGTCAAAGGAACTCATAGCTTGGTGCATCAAAACGCGTCTTGATTTTAAACCTATTGCTTATCTGAATATTACAATTAACTTCATGAATGTATAAAAATATATGCGTTTCACTTTTATTACGGGTTGTAAATTGAACACTAAACAGTATATACAAATCTTAAAAGTGATAAAAAAAAATCTAGTTTCATATGAGTACTGCATTTATATAAGTATTTTCCGATAATCCGATAATGTTTGATGTCCCAGGGCCTGGCTACCACTGGCTCATAATCTGCTATTGTTTGATGTCCCGGGTTCTTGTTACCACTAGTTCTTAATCTGCTATTGTTTGATGTCCCAGGGCCTTGTTACCAGTGGTACATAATCAGATAATGTTTGATGTCCCAGGGTCTTGTACCACTGGTTCTTAATCTGATATTGTTTGATGTCCCAGGGCCTTATTACCAGTGGTACATAATTTGCAATTGTTTAATGTCCGGGGGCCTTTTTACCATTGGTTCAAAATCTGATATTGTTTGATGTCCCGGAGCCTTGTTACCACTCGTTCATAATCTGCTATTGTTTGATGTCCGGGGGCCTTGTTACCATGGGTTCAAAATCTGATGTTGTTTGATGTCCCGGGGCCTTGTTACTACTGGTTCATAACCTGCTATTGTTTGATGTTCTGGGCTCTTGTACCACTGGTTCTTAATCTGATATTGTTTTATGTCCCAGGGCCTTGTTACCAGTGGTAAATAATCTGCCATTGTTTGATGTCCCGGGGCCTTGTTACCAATGGTTCATTATATACTATTTTTTGTCCCGAGGCCTTGTTACCACTGGTTAATAATTGTCGTTAAATACACTAATAATATACTACAATAAAGTGATCTCAACTAAAAATAACGTTTAAATTTCCCTATTTGAATGCGAAACAATATTACGACGCACATGTTTTTACAATATTTATGTTATGTTTCTATTACAAATCTGATCTTGTATTTACATTTTTACAGAATTGTTATGTGTTCCAGAATATTTATGTTCGTGCCCTGGAGAGATAGCTTAAAGTATATTTAAAATTAAGATTTACGTATTCTTAATTAGGCCTACTACATAATAATTATATAAGTTGTATACAGTAGATATCGGAAAATGTATATTTAACAATGAGAAGGTATTTTACGCCTTTTATATGATAATAATTATATACAAACTAAATAAGCATGTATTATATAGAAGTATGGAAGTTTTAAAGACTATTAGGAATGGGAAGATAAACATATGATTGCAATTAAAAAGTGACCAAATAACATTGAAAACCTGACATTCTTATTATTATCAAATACAAGGGCAGTTAAACATTACAGAGAGGAATTTCTGTGATTTTGTTGTTTATGCTGAAAATGATATCCAGATTGAGAGAGTTTTCAAAGATATAAAACTATGGAATGGCACGATGCTGCCCAAACTATATTCCATTCACGGCAGGAATTACTCTCTGAAAGGTCTTTTTTCCTACCAATATCCTACTATATAATAGATTTATGGTAGGGAAAAGGGCCTTTCAG
>CABFOV010009700.1:6696-18522 GCA_902141375.1 Timema poppense
TAAAATTCCCTTTTTGGGGGGGGGGGGGTTTGAGGGCACATATCACGTAAAAATTCATTATAATGTCGAGGCTGAAAATGCTTACTATTACAGTAAGTATTAAAGCAAGATTACAAGTGGCATTAATACAATAATAAAGTTTGACTTAAAATCAATGGCAAAATAAATGGTTTGGCTCGAAATTATACTGATGACTCTTTTTTGGGTTTATTAGTAGCACTAAGGTATACAAAAGTGTGATGTTAGAAGATGTTAAAAAAGATATAAGAACTTTGAAGTATGCGCTCTTGAGATAAGTGGCTTAGTGAGGAATACTTAGCTACTGGCTTGAATGACACCTCTCACGACCCCTCTTACAGACTCGAACCCGGTACCCTGGACACGGCGGTTGTCCCTAGGCCAAGTACCCGATGACCCTATGCTATAATCCATGTGGTCCCAATGACTGGCAGTATGCCTACCTCTTGAGTAGATCTTAATGTGTCAGCTGCAATAATACTACAGCTAAACCTTTTTTAGTTCAATTCGGTCCAGTTGCTGAGCACAACGGGGAAAAGTTGTTATGAGTTGTCAGCGTTCTTTCCGAATGTTTACTAACTCATCACAAAAAGCTAACGGGATCACTTCTGTCGGTTTCTTAGTTTCAACACTGTTATGATAGTTTTAAATAAACATCTCAATCTAAGGCAGGCGTATTACATGTAATTAATTTACCCAAAAAGCATTTTCTTTCTTCTTTTGTTTTTTTGCGTAATGTAGGCTACATGACATAAAAATAGCTTCTATCACTGACCCAAAGACTTTAATACCTTTTTTAAATTAAATATTAATAATTTCACTTTGGGAAATTGCCTTGCAGACGTTCAGCTCTAGCGTAATATTTAATTCTAAGAAGTATTATTTTCAAAAGATAGTTAATGTCAAAATAAACTTGAAAGATTCCAATAGGGCTGTTTTTCCTTAACAGGCTTATAATTAAAGTTGTATTATTATATAGCAAAGTTTGTGAATACTGTCTCACTTTCAACAACTTTTAGATATATTTGCGAATCTATTAGATGAGTTTATGAATTTGGTATTTGATATTTGAGAACTAGCAGCAAGCTTTCCTCTTTACCTGTAGATAATATGTTATTTTAAAGTTTTCATTCACTCTCAATCTTACTAAAATCACAAAGGGTGGTTGTAGTTGAAGGGTGGAAGGCAGTATAAGCTTATACAGAACAGATAGGTAATTGCATAAAACGACACAAACCATTCTATGCCGGACAAAGGAGGCTAATTAAATGTTGTACATTTTTTAGCATTCACCTTTTAATTAGGATTAGAGATTAATAAGCAAATTTAAGATTTGGCTTCAATATTCAGATTCTATAAATACAGTTTTCAACCCATACCTACCATACCTGTTTGATATTAACACCGGAATAGTAATCACAATCAATCTTAAATCTATTATTTTGATATCTTAATTTCAGAAAGAATTGTGATATTATTTCAAGAACTCTCATAATAGTGGACTTAAGGAATTTGAGGAAACTATCTCTAGTTGGTAGAACAAAAACTATTTCAAAATCCAGTAGGCAATATACATTCCTCAAGAGCCTGAGGAATCCGCTATGGTATCTCTCATCCTATATTTGCTTTCAGAAGATTTCACAACTCATCTTTAGAAACTATATTGTCTTCCTGCCACACATAGAAACATATTACACGAATAAAATATATTCATTAAATTTTGTTGATTACAATGTTTTCATAAAATAATACAACTTTACTAATTAGTTGGAAAGGCTCGTCCTATAATTCACCATTTAAAACAAATTAAATTTAATATTAACAAAAATTATGACTATGTGAAAATATTTAATATGTATGAAAATATAATTTAAATATGAAGGAAATTATTAATATTATTATTACTAAGGGTTCTGTCTTAAGACAGGTGTATTCTTTTTGTCAGTGAACTTAGGCCGCCAATTCACCCTTTACTGTGCCTATTCCTTCAGCTCCCAAAATTATATTATTTCCTTTAAGTCATTTAATATTTTAATCCCCCTCCTTTGTATGCACCTCTTTCCCTCAATTTTTCCTTTTATGATGCCATTTAGAAGACAGTTCCTCCAAAGGATGTGTCCGATCCAGTTTACTTTGTACCAAGGAATCACATCCGAAATGGTTCTCTTATCACCCACTCATCTTGGAACTTTTTCATTTGTCACCCTGTTAGTCCACCCGATCTTCTCCAGCACCACATTTCAAAGCTCTCCAAGTAATTCTTTTCCATCTACATGAGAGTCTAAGTTTCTGATCCATGCCGTGCGATGCTACAAATATAGCATTTCTTCAGTTTCTTTCTACGTTTCAAACTCAACTTGCTGGTCAGCAGTAACCTCTTCTTGTTGAAATCTTCCTTGGTCAAAATGATCCTCGATCTAATTTCCTTGGTGCAATTGGCATCCTTTATCAGGTACTTGAACTGTGCTATTTTTTCAAACTCCTGGTATCCGATTTTGATTTTCAACCGTTCTTAATTTTTTGAAATATCCATCAATTTTGACTTCTCAATATTGATCTACTAATCAGGCTAATGGGTCGATGATTATGAAGGTCGAATTGAGAGGGGATGCACCAACATTTGTAAAGCGAAAGTAGGAAACCATTTTAGAGGGGAGGAATCAGTACACACGCTCATAAACACTTACTTCTCCATTATTATCAAGACAAACTAAATAACACCAACAAATAAAACCACAGGGTCAATGATACGGGTATTGGAATTTGTATTTATGATTACATAATCGTTATATAAATAAGCATAGATTGTTTTATTTTAATGACAATTTGCCTTTTAACAAATTCTAATGCACGAGAATTAAATCATATAATTCACTCTCAAAATTCAATATAAATAGAAGTTTAGGACCAAATAGCAGGGAAGTACAGACTTGTTTCAAATATTTGCATTATTTTCTCATCAAATACCTCCGTATAGGTCGACATTAATTAATTTCCCCCATTGTTTGCAATGAAGAACCTTATGCTGCTGTCACCTACTTTCCTACCGTAGATGGGGTATGCATTCCCACTACATTTTGAACCATTTCCAGGAACCCTGGTCTAGGCGGAAGTGCTGGCGACATGAGAAATGGTCTGTGTTCTTGCATTTTTTTATAGTGAAGCATATTTTTGGCCAAAATATATTAAAATATTGCTCCATTAGAAAGGTAGTGTTTAAAATTATTTTCTTGACATGGTGATAACAGTTGTTGAATATCAGCCGTCATGAACATAGCGGCATTAAATGGCCAACTTTTTAAATTAATATAAATGCTTTTATTAATTTCCAGGTCATCTTTGACAGATATTCAACAAATGTTGAAGTCACCATATGAAGAAAATTAAATTCGATGTTTGTATTGGAGGAAATATTGGATGTCTTTTGATAAAAAAATGTTTTGATATAAAAACTGCAAAATACACTATGACTTCCTCCCATCCCCTACACTCTAGCCTTAAAGCTCTAAGTTGTTACCAACTTGTCAGGAATGATAATACCATCAGAGTGAGGGAATAAGCGCGAGAGTCAGAGAGGATATAAAATACCAATCTACTTCAAAATATGTTCGTTAAAAGTTGAATAAATCATTACGTTAATAGTTCAAAGAAAAGTTTAGCGTACTGGACACCTAAAGTTCAACATTTTTATACTTTTAATGCTCCTTGAACATAAAAATATAGGTACCCAAATATGAGTATTTTGTTGCTACGGGTAATTTCAACGTAGTATTCTTAGAAAATATGAAATCTCCTAGCTACTTATTTTATTTTCGTCATATAATTAGATAAAATTTCACTTAGATAGAGAAAATGAATAGGTACTTGGATTGATTATATATGTAAATAGTCTAGAATCTTTTCTCAGTTGGTAGTCCCTCCACATGATAAGTTATAATTCTTAAAGCTCGATTCCCTTCTTGTTGATAAGATATCATTGATTGTTTACCGTAAATATGAGTACTGTGTCTGATCTGGTAACAGGTTATTTTGTAAGTCGTGTGATTATATAATTAGTTTGTTCAGATATTGAATTTAAACTACGCTTAGATTCATATACAATTTCAGATACTAAGTAACCACAAAGTGTACCCATCACTATACTAATCGCGGTCCGTTAAATTATTCAATGCATGGGGTTAAAATCAAACCAACGTTTATCACACACCTTGATATTAAATCTATTAGTGAATTATCTTTAAATATTGGTTTTTTTTAATCCACGCCCTAGTTTGTAGTTAACTCAAAATTAAACATAAATTATTACGTAAATAATAAGTTTGATTTGATTCTTGACTTTACGATAGACATCAATCACGTGGGGATATCCTACGTGCTAGTAGAACTCATACGAAGCAAGACATTTGGTTATTGATGATCAGACGTGACCAAACACATGCGAAATTTAAACGAGAAACAAAGATAAATCCTCTTGCATACAACATACATTTCGAGCTGAATAAACGGCTTAGCTTAGTAATCATTAATATTCAAGTTATTAGTCAAACTAAAATGGACATTACCCTAAATTCCTGTATCGCGTACAACTTAAAGTTCATGTAACATTCACTTTATGTTCACGCAACGTAACATAAGGTACTAAATGTTTTAACTTTCACGTTACATGAACTTTAAGTGAAGGGTATAACGTGTTTTATATACATATATATTATATATATACTATATATATTATACATGTATATAATATATATGATTAGCTATTTATATGTAATTATATATACATAGCCAATCATTTTCCAAACAACGTCAAAAGACGTAGTCCTTTATTTGTTTATTGTATGCAAACAACTTCTTCAGTATAGTTTGTCCATGGCTCACGAACTTTAAAATGACGTAGTCTCTTATTACAATTTATTTTTCACATCCAATATCCAGCATCCGGTGGGTTTTGAAGAAACAAATTAACAACGGATCAGAGTTTTACTATTCGGCAAATATTGGGGGGGGGAGGGGGGAGAGGGAATACAACATGACAGTTTACCAAATTACCTAACCTAACCAAGCCTAATATAAACTTTAGGTCAGATTGGACTAGGCTTGGTTAGGTTTGGTTAGGTTATGTTAGGTTATTGATTTACTTTTGAGTGCTGGTCAAATTTAGAACTTAGGTACCTCAATATAGAGATAGTTGAAACTCAAAATGTAAATATGTTCTAAGATATTTCTTATAGCAACTGATATTGTAGATTTCAGGATTTACTGGTAAAATCTAAAATTTACCGGTCTTCGTACTTGTACAGTAAAATATATATCATTCAGCGCTAAATTAGAAGAAGAAAAAAGAGTTAGTATGTCGCTGTCAAATCACTGCATTGGCCACCAAACACTATACTTACATCTTGGATCAATTATTAACATAGCATTCTTTATTGGATTGTGTTCGTTAGTCATGAGCACATGTTTCAAAGACATAACTAAGCCCAAGAAAACAAAAATATTAGCTATCATCGGTAGAGATGAATCCGATTCAAAATATATGGATTATAATTAAAGGTGGGGGAAAATTGTATTAAAGATAAAAGAGTGAATTGTCTTGTTATTGATATTTTCAAATAAATCATAACAAATACTAACATATATCAAATTGTTAAAGGATGATTAAAAATGATACATTATGCTAAAATATGCTATACCTTCGGAATATTACTGCTCCCACAATAAATATATCAATATTGTGCTGGAGAACAAAATAAAAACTATGTGTTTAGTACAATAGGGACTTATATCATTTTTCTAATTGTAACAATAAATTTGCCCTCCATAAAGTACTTTTTAAATGGTTATAGGTACTTTCTGAGCACATCCAAGAAGAAAAATAAAGTTATTCGGTTTCTTTGTGCTAAATCATATCACTTCCAAAAGCTACGTTCGGAAATGTACAAATAGACATAATAAGTGGACTTGTGAATAATTTGTATGCTGAATAGTTTTTTTTAAGTTAATACAATGTGGCTGTTTTTTTAGCAAAGAACTAGCTAATTTATTTATTTTTTTAACTTGAGTTTTGTGTACTACATGTAAATCCAACAAGTAAAGGCGTTATGATTTCGCAACTAGAAATATTAATAAATATAACCACCTCTGTGGTGTAGTGGTCAGTGTACCTACATACAAGCCTAGGGGTCCCGGACTCTATTCCCAGCTGGAACATTGGGTATTTTTCCCAAAGGGGAATTAGCCCAACTGTCACCAGGGTTTGTTTGGTTAATTAGGTTCAAGTTAGGCTTAAGGGTCTCCAATGGTTCCACACCCTCACACTCACTATCACCATCGTCTCATCTGGAAAGAGCATCCCCGGAAAGGATACACAATTAGAACATTCGGGCGTTCCTTGGGCAACGGTACATTAGTACTGGCTAATCTTTCTACCACTGGGCGAATGAATGATTTAGCCCAGACGCGCAATATAATTATACTAAGAAATATGACTAAAATATAGTTTAGAATGGAATTTTTTCAAACTGGGGTCCATCATAGCTTTCTCAGGTTCCATGAACAAATTTTATAATATTCTTTATTTGTTTTTATCACTATAAAATAACGTCAGTATTTATGATAGCCAATTTGTTTAAAATCTTAATAAAGGGCAAGGCAGGGCCAAGGGCGCAACAAAAATATGTGATAATGTGATGTTTTCAATTTGTTTGATATTTGTAAAATGTAACTGTTATTTCTAAATGGTCATATAATTAGTGTAAAAAAAAAGTATAAGGTCCCCAGGAAGTATATTTTATGGTGCTAAGACTCTTTTGGTCAACATAGTTAGGAAAACCTTTAACTAGAATATCTTAGCTTTAAATAGTACCAAGTGCTGTTTATAAAATCTAAATATGAAACAAGTTTTATTTTAAACTGTTATTTTTCCATGCCTAGAGCTTTAATGTAAGATATTAGCAACATTTTATATAATAAACAGTACACTTTGTTCATAAAATGTATAATATATATTGTATAACATAAAAAAACAAGTTACTTAACAAGCTGGATTTAATATGCGTATCATATATGTAAGTTTTGTGCATTGTAGCATCTCTCTTACTTATTTACCTTATTACTTACTTACTATATGGCCTTAGGACATCGAAAGTTCACTGTCGCAATTACAAAAGTACGCCACCTATCTCTATCTTGAGCTGGTTCTATCCACTCCACCTCATTACACCCTATCCCTATCTTGAGATAATTCTATTCAGTCAAACACTGTACATCCTATCCTTATCTTAAGCTAGTTCTATCCAGTACAACCCATTACACCCTATCCCTAAATTGACATAATTCTATCCAGTCCAAAACATTACCCTATCCCTATGTTGAGATAATTCTATCCAGTGAACACATTACACCCTATCCCTATTTTGAGATAATTCTATCCAGTAAACAGATTACACCCTATCCCTATCTTGAGATAGTTCCATCCAGTCCAACACTTTACACCCTATCCTTATCTTGAGCTAGTTATATCCATTCCCCCACATTACACCCTATTCCTATCTTATTACAACTTATCTCTATCTTTAGCTAGTTATATCCAGTCCACCTCACTACACCCTATCTAGAGCTAGTTCTATCCAGTCCAACTCCCTATACTCTACCCCTAACTTGAGCTAGTTCTATCAACTCCCCTTCATTGCACTTTATCCCTATCTATAGCTAGTTCTACCCAGTCCACCTCATTCCACACTAGCCCTATATTGATCTAGTTTTACCCAGTCCACTTCATTTCACCCTAACCCTATCTTGAGCTAGTACTATCCAGTCCACCACTTTACACCCTATCAATATCTTGAGCTATTTTTATCCAGTCCACTTCATTCCACTCTATCCCTATCTTGAGCTAGTTCTATTCAGTCCACCGCATTAAACCGTATCTATTTCAGGTTCATTCTAATGTTGTATATCCTCTCATCTGCGTATAGGTATTACCATTGGGTTTGCCACTCAATACCCTGAGCATGCTTCTATATTATCCCATTAGCGATGCATCCTGTCCAACATTATTTATGAGACTTTATTATACTAGCATTGTCTTGTGATGAGTACAGGTTATGTAACTCATCATTATGTAGTCATCTCAACTTCCCAGTAGCCTCATTTCTTTTTTGACAAATTATCTTCCTAAGAACCTTGTTTTATAACAATCTAAAAAAAAATTCCTCATGTAAGGTAAGAGAACACATTTTACACACGTGGTTTTCTGATTGAGTATTTTTTACCGCGTGTAGCGTGATTTGGCTTAAATATTAAAATTGTTCGACGCTTTATGATATTTATTAGGTTAATCAAGTGAGAATTTGCGTTAAAATTAGTCCATAATTTAAAACGTGCTTTGGTTAAAATTAGGTTTACGTAGGTTTAATTTATATGGTTTCATAAATTAGTTTATTAATCGAATTATTATTATTAACGTAACTGAATAATTCCAACAGAATATTAGTTTTACATAAACATGTTGTGTGTGTGCTACTTTAATATTGCTATGAATTAGAATGGTATTTAAAAAGTAATCAACATAGCTAAATTTGTTTACATTGCTTCAGAATTTTTGAGCTTATGATCTAATAATTAAAATAGAGCAAATTTATAACATTTGATAAAGCAGTTGAATTTTTAAAATCTAACATTGTTGGTACTGAAGCGACAAGTATTATCTTTAGTAGCCCTAAAATATAACTTAGTGATATCAATATAAATGCCAGGTACTATCTAGCCTGTAAGGGCTTACCTTAGTTTAACTTTAATAATGGCTTGAACGGGAAATTAAAGAAGATGTACCAAAATAAATGTGTTTTAATTTGTGAAAGAAAACAAATAGTTTATTTAAAAATTAAAAGTATTTTTAGAGTTCCACGTTTTCTAAAACTCATTTTAAATCGATAGTTCAATATTAAATCGATGGTAAATTTCTTTTTCTAAAATTAGTATTTTTTGTATTATACCTAAAAACCTAAATATTTTATTTGTATAGCAATATACTATCTTTAAAAATTACAGTAACAAAAAAATATTTGGTTTACTTATAAAACTTAAATTTCTTCTCGCACATTGTTAGTAGCCCTATATTGTATAAATTAATTTTAAATAGTAGGCAACCTTATTGATTAACAAATGAAAAAATGTTTAATTACTAAATATGTTTTTTAAATCATAGTATGAATACCATATATTTATTTTACTACACATTTTTCTATTGACAGTAAAGGTAAATAAGTATATGTATTAGCGTGGTTAACATGTGTGTGTGTGTGTATATATATATGTTGATTTTAAAATTAATATTTATTTTTGACTATCAGTACTAACGTAAAGCTTCCCAGCAATTACCCAAAAAACACCTTAAGTGTGTCAAATAACAAGCATAAAAATAAAATTCTACCACAACATGTTGAAAATTAATAAATACAATTTCAAATTTAACACAAATCATATAAAATTGTTCCTTTTTATGAAAGGTGAAAACTGATCAATTCTATCATTATTTTATTTCAAACAATTTTCAGGGCTAGTAAAAAGTTTATTTTCTCCACTTTGAAGGTTTAACTTAAATAAATCTTTTAGGAACCTTAAAAAATACTCCACAGTAGGGGTTTTATCATTTGCAGTTTCCTCGTATTACAATATAGTGAATCAACTTGTTTAAAAGTTACATATGGAGAAAATAGTATTTTTGAAGTATATTTACCGATTGTTTTTACAATAAAAATATAAACGAAAGCACATTATTGTAGTCCGATTGATTTCTTTAAATTCATAAATCCTGGTTAGAGTCAGTAATAAAAATATATCCATGCTAATAATTTGCTCACCTTATTCAAGATGTGTACCTCCTCATGATATTCACCCTCTATACATCACACGCCAATCTATCGAATGATATTTAAATATCTAACTAAACAACTGTCACTGTATTTAAAAGTTTAAAGATTCTATTATACCTATGTCACTTTTATTTATTTGTTTCACCCTGACACTGTATTTCACCACTATCTAAAATACCACATAACAGTTAAAAAGTCACGAAAAGGGGACGCACTTTAAACACGGACGTTCACTTTAGAACTCGCGTCATGATGAATTGTAGCGTAGTCAAGACACGGCAAGCTGATCTGAAAGGGAGCTTTTAACCGCGCGATAGCTGAACCAAGCGTCGACTGACGGTTGAAATCAGCGCGCGGCGCTTCCTAGCGCCGTGAAGTATTTGATGGCCGCCGCGCTGCGCCACTGTCGGTCGCCCTAACCCGGATAGGTAATAACACAAAATAAAATTGATAGTCTTAGTATTATAGAGGGAAAATAATGTGTTACTGTTAAAAAGTTTTTTTTATAATATAGCACCGCGTCTTACTACCCGTTTGGTTTATACGCTTAAGTACTAATTACCCTAATGAGTTAGGAATTGGTAAGGTTGAATAAAGAAGAAATAAACCCGCATTTGCGTGGAGCAAGAGTGTAAAACCATTTAGTAAAAACGAAAACCACTCCGAGTTCACCCAAGTGAGATTCGAACCTCTATCTGCCCGTCATCGGCAGTCTAGATCAACACGAAATTAGCGCTTTAGCTGGCTACGTCACTGAGGCGGCTAACTGTTGTGTTGAGCTGTGTTAAACATATTACTAATGTCTAAGTGCCTAAGAAACGTGAATGGATTTTTTTAAACAATGTAGTTTTTTCTTTAATGAAGTTACGGTGAATTCACCAAATACAGGAGAATCTTGTAAATCTGAGTTCATTGAAACCAAAGCTTAAGCGGATTATCAAAAACTCGGACTAAGTGGGAGAAAATGCAAGAATTGGAGGGGAGACAGATTGTTATCACAAAAATTAAATTACCCTTTAATGAGTTTATAAAATTTACATTCATTTGATTTATGTATAATACTTAGTATTTACTATAGATTCACATTTACAGTATATATTGTTACAGGACTGTAATTATTTTCAGTTACAGAGAATCAGGAAAAGGTTCCTAAAGGCATATGTTTGGAGCGTTGCACTTTATGGATATGAAACATGGACCATTGTTGCAAATGAAAAGAAATGATTGGAAATTTTTTTTAAATGGTACTGCAGTATACTTTTTAAAATATCATTGATGGATTGGGTATTAAATAAAGAAGTTCTAAGAAAATCAAATTAAGAAAGGCAAACAGCAAAGAAGAGTTCACATAATAGGACATATAATGAGACATAATGGTTTGATGAAGACAATTATAGAAGGAGACGAGGAAAGGAGAATTTCAAGAGGGATACTGTGACTGGAGTATATAAAATATATAGTGAACAATGTTGGCAGGAAAAGGTACTACAATATAAGAAATTTGGCCCGAGGTGAACAAAAGTGGAGATAGCTTCAGCAAACCAATAACAAGATTGAGGATTTAATGATGAGGACGAGCATGAAAACACATTGTGTTTAAACTATTTCATTTGACTTAGTTTAATCTAACATAACTCCCACCTCCATTTTCCAAATACTACCTAAGTTAGATCTGACAGTGAAATTTTACTGCATACAGCTGTGAGATATTTAACCTTAGAAAAAGAAACATAGTCAAGACGTTTGGACTTGTCTGTACCTTAACCTCTAAAAATGACATTAGTTGTCGAATATATATTTAAAAAATCTACTTTTTGTGTCAGTAGCTTCATGTAAAATTCTCCCTGTTCTATTTTATTATGTTAAAATGCATCATGAATCTAAATATAATAAAATATGTGTTAATAAAAAGCATAAAAACTGCTTGGGATGA
>CABFOV010009701.1:5151-18521 GCA_902141375.1 Timema poppense
TGGGGGGGGGGGGGGGGATACTACGTACCTTTAATTTCGAGTGGAATGTACGGAATTGAATTCTGTGCCGCGCATTATTTTACTATTTTGTGGCAAAATAAATTAGGTTTGTTAAACAAACATTTTATGTCAATACATTACTAATATGAAAAAAATATATGCACTGATATTTTGTTTACATATCAAATTATTGGTTTGTTTTGTACCGTTAAGGTGCAACTGAAGGGCGCACGAGTAATTTTACAGTTTTTATACCGTTACATTTTTTTTGGCCAAAATAAATCAAATATCTCTCCAGTAAAAACATAGAGTTTTATTTTCTTCACCTGGTGATATCAACAGTTGTTGAATATCTGTCAAAGGGTGTCCTGGAATTTTGTCAAAACTTTTTAAATAAAGAGAAGCGGTTTTGACAAAATTCCAGAACACCCTTTGACAAATGTTCAAGATCTGTTGATATTAGCATGTGCAGATTATTAGACTCTATGTTGCTACTGGAGAAATATTTGATTTATTTTGGCCAAACGATTTCAATTCTATAAAAACTGTAAAAATACTTGTGATACCGCACACGAAGAGCAAGTAATTCAAAAATGGCGACAAAACCCTGCTAACATTAATGTTGCGATCGACAAAATACCAGCTTACGCAAATAATTTTGTTTCTCTTTAATTGACGTAATTTGATTTACTTTATCAACAAAAATTTACAATGATGTTTTTTGCAGATGCATGTTTAACATGCACTTTTTGAACCAACTTATTATATAAGAACATGCCTTACAAATTAACTTAATATTATAACAAACACAACATCCATTCTTTCGGACCTTAATTCATCACCATGAAAAAGGAAGCCCCAATTTCAATAATGAGACAATTTTTGGCCTTGCTGGGAATCGAACGTAGAATTCTTAGCTCATTAGTCAGACGTGCAATCGAATGGGCTCAAGTGTAGAGTTGAAGATTGTTTTATTTTTGTTAAAACTTTGCTTTATTTTAAAAAAATATCTCTAAGTGAACTCTTAACATTTCTTGATATATTTCAATAAACAGGTGCAAGTGATTTTAACAGTAGTATGAAATAATTATTTACGTCGTACAGTCCTCTTTTAAAAGAAAGGGCGTTATATGAAAGCTAGAAAAATTACTTGATCTTCTTTCACATATTCATGTGTCAAGTCATATGAGTGTCAGCTGTTACTTTTTATAGATATCAAAATCTATGACACAATTTGGCTAGTGACTAATACAATAGTAAAATACTATCTTGGGTGGGGGATTGCGATAAGCCGTCACTTCCGAATTAAACTTGAATGACCATGACGGGAAAATCGGGGCTCGAATCCCGGTAGAATATATTTAGTCTTCTTTCCAAATGGGTTTCCACTCTCCCTCCACGCAATTGCATACTATACCACGAGACCGGCTATCTTATCATATTAATGTAGGGTGTAAGGGACCGTAAGTAGGATGTCCATGACAAATATTTAAGCATAATTATTTGTAAAAAGGTAAACTAAATGTATATACTAAAGCAGTGTTTCTCAAATGTCAGGTCGCGACCCAAGACTGGAGCCCAACAAAGTAAATGCAAGCCCGCAGAAAATTTAATACACTTTTTTAACTATCACGTAAAGTTCAAATTTCCACTGCTATAAAAAAAAAATTTTTTTTTTTACGATTTAAAGTGAATATTTGACTCCAATCGACAGCGGTAAAGTATGAATCAAGAACCCCTTTACTGTGAACTTACAGAGAATTACCGGTCAGTCTGATATTAATTCTGTTATTAATATAATATAATAATATTAACATCGCGTCTTAATACCCATTCGGGTTGTACGCTTAAGTACTAATTACTCAAATGGGTTAGCAATTGGGGAGGTTGACTTGAGAGGAAGTTGAACCCACTTTTGTATGGAGGGAGAATGGAAAAAACCATTTAGGAAAAAAGGATCCCTACTTCACCCGACCGAGATTCGAACCTCGGAAGTCTTGGATCAACACGAACCAACGCATTAGCTAACCACGCCACCGAGGCGGGTAATTTTGTTCTTGAACTGTCGTGTGGCACTGCACAGAAGTACAGCGCTGGTCAAGTCTATTTTGATTAGAGTTTAGCTGAGTTGTCGTTGGTAATATCTCACTTTATCCGAAAAGGTTGTGGGCTTCCGATTTCCCTTTGTCATGACTTATAATAGAGAAGTAGGCTTTTAACATTGGTTATCCTAAAATAATAAAAACAGGGATCTAATGGATGATGAATCAGATTGACCTCTTTTTTTTTTAATCCTAACCTGAAGTTTTTGTGTAAACAAAATCAGAATCACACTTCTCATTGGTAAACTTATTTATTACTTGCTTTTATTATTTGTTTAGTTAATAAATTACTATGCTTGTCAAATACTTGGTTTTATTATATTTCCATATACAAATATTTTGACTACAGAAAGGTTTTTTTTTACCTTGTAAATCCATACAAAAATTTTTTTGGAAAGTTTATACTTTATATAAGCCACCATAAAAATGTTGTGGGTCATGAATCACGAGAAAAAGAAATTGACTGAAAAATCGGTCTGAAATTTATATAATTAGTAAAGCAATATATACAGGGTGTTCCCGGCTAAACTTTGGGAAGTGGTAGTGGATCCAAACACTAACTCAAAATGTATTTAGGAGATTTGCACATTTCAGCTTCCTTTTCGTGTAAACAACAAAAAACTAAATAAAAACACGTTTTTCGATATAGGTTCTTGCCAGCGGTATAATATTAATTTTCCTAGAAGATGGATCCGTCTTGTGGCTTGGCCTTTCATCTGATGTAGTGATTCAATGCCATTAGATATTTTTATTTTCTCGCTATCTTACAGGTAGAGAAAGTATTGTGATTGATAAAAAAATCGATCTTGAGATTTTGATTAATTTTGACGTTTCATGCCCCTCCTTATTCAAAAAAGTTACTTTTTGAATTTCTGTCTGTTTGTCTGTCTGTACCTCGGAGTAGAGACTAAACTATTTCACCGATCGGGGTAAAATTGGGTATCTCAGGTGTTCATAGTGTTATCCTGAGGTTTTTTTTGAATTGGTTATTTAATCATAAAATTAAGGGTAGTTTAATTAAGGGGAAAAAGAGGAAAAATTGATTTGACCAAAATCGGCTCTAACGATTTTGATTAAATTCCATTTCTAAGCATTGATCAATATTATAAACAAAATGGCTACTCTATAATTTTTTCTACAAAATGACTTTAAGAGTTCTGGTCAGATGCGTAAATTCTAATTTTTTTTATCACATCTCCGAAACTATTTGAGATATGAAATTAATTATCATTGCAAATATGTAGGTTTATTTAGGATACAATTTTTTAAGCATATTTTTTTATAAAACCAATAATTTTCAAGCTAAACACAAATACAAATATTTTTTTAACAATCAAGGTCAAGTATTGCGGCCGTAAATAAAAACCTAACCCGAGATGTTGATGGATGTCGACGTCTCATGACCCTCCAAACTCTAAAAAGTGGTTTTTGCAATGCCGTGTGTCTGTTTAACCCTAAAATTAAGAGTAGATTAGAAGAGGGGGAAAAAACAGATTTTTTCAAAATCGGCTTTAACGATTTTGATTACAATTCGTATCTAGGCGTTGTTTAAGATTATACACAAAATGTTTATTTTCATTTTTCTATGAAAATGACTTTTAGGGTACTTTACAGAAGCGGAAATTTCCGTATCTCCGCAACGATTTAAGATACTAAATAACTCTTCATAGCAAAATTGTAGTACTATTAAAACTAATAAACATTGGTTTGAAATATATTTTTATAAAACCAACAGTTTCTCAGATATTGACAAATATATTAGTACAATTTTGTGAGCTTTAGTTGTAAAGAGATACTAAAGTTTTAACGCAATAATTCTTTAAAGCCATAGAGTAATTAAATAAGCAAGTCTCTCAAAACGTTTGTTATTTTTTCTTTAACCTTTTAGGCGAGATGCTTATACAGCAATTATACCTCTATCATTTTAGACACAATAGTCAATATTTACCTTTTTTATTGGTATAAATTTATAAATGAGGAATTTAATAGTAATGCGATAAACATAAGATGTGAAACCCCTAATAAAATTTTAACCAAAGTCGAAATTATAATACAAAGTATTGACTCTTGTGGACCCAATATCGATCTTTTTTTGGGTCCAAATATACTAGTGAGAACTTTAAATTCTTTAAATATAAAATCATAAAATTTAAATTCGGGAGTAAAAAAATGTTTAACTTAAGTAGATCTATAACGAATTTTTTTCTCTTGATTGCTGGTTTATATTATTTTGTTTCACATACGAGTATATTACGAGTTCTGAGTAAATATCTCAATTTTTTAAACACTGGAGTGAAAAAGTCCGTCCGGAGTTCCGTACCATTTATTTTGTTTGGGGAGTTTCAGCAAAAAGTGTATGAAGTGTGTTAGTGACCTTCAATCATTACGACAAAGGGTGACGCAAGCTTGCGAAGAAACAACAGTCGTACAATGTATGTCAGCCACTTGTTCTGTCATTGACGCTTGTCTCCAGGCTGGAGACCGTCAATTTGAACAAAATAAACAATTTATTTTATTTAAAACTTTTTTTTGTTTAGATACTGTTTGCGCGAAAAGAACGCTAAAACGAGCAAATCTCCAAAAATACATTTTGATTTAAATTTTTAATCCACTACCACTTTACAAAGTGTAGCCGTTTAACTCGGGAACACCCTGTATATTTATTTATTTTGTCCATAAAAAAAAGGTTTGCTCTAAAAAACTGTAAAAATACTGACCCCTTACTCGCCTTCTTTTCTATCCCACCTTAACTCGTTAGGATCCCTTTTGTTAAAAACGCACAACTAATAAATATCAGTACCTTTTCTCTTTTATAATTTTTATCGTAGCTTTACAATAATTCCTTGTAAAAAAATATCCCATTAAAGCCGTATTTCTTATTACTGGATTTACTTTCGCACACGTAGTTATTACAACCCGCTATCTTGTGTTTTGTACATCCCCCTCCCCAGCTTCCTTGCGAAGACAATGGCTCGCGAGATAGGGCTTGTTTTATTGCTCGCAGACGAGTCATGTCGGGAGTAAACTCATTGTTTTCACCCACGCTGTATAAAAGTAGCACTCCGCCCCAAAACAAATAAATGCTGCGACACACATAGAGTCTTATAGCCCGTTAAAAAAATTCAAAAATATTTTATCAGTTAATTTCTCTTTTTTTTTCTCCAGATAAACCAATAAACATTTTTATATATTATCTAAAATATTCCCCAAATACCCATTCTGAACAAGGTTGCTAAAGCAATTTTTGAAATATTTCAAATGTTTAAAAATTCGGCCACTAAACATTATTACGTCTTATTATGTAAAACACGCTATGGAACAAAATTGCTAAAACAGTTTTTGAAAAATTTAGAATGTTCAAAAATTATTCATTTGTAAACTGCCCTTAATTTTAAGGCTTGAATCAAAATCACAATTTTTCCTCGAGGTAAATCTAAATATCAAGTTTTGACGTTTCGGCTGTAGCCCTGGGTTCATATGTTCAGACGGACAGACTGAATGGAGGAATGTGTCGGTCTGTGGTTTGGCAAACACCTACTCTGTGGCAAGTTCATTGCCGCACTTATTGTGCGCCACCTATCCCTATCCTGAGATAGTTATATCCAGTGCACCCCATTACACCTTATCCCTATCTTGAGCTTGTTCTATCCAGTCCACCTCATTACACCCTCTTCCTATCTTGAGCTAGTTCTATTCACTCCACCCCATCCCACCCTATCCCTATCTTGAGATAGTTATATCCAGTCCACCTCATTACACCCTACCCCTATCTTAAGTTAGTACTCTCCAGTCCACCTCATTACACCCTCTCCCTATCTTGAGCTAGTTCTATCCAGTCCACCTCATTACACCCTATCCCTATCTTGAGCTAGTTCTATCCAGTCCACCTCATTACACCCTATCCCTATCTTGAGCTAGTTCTATCCAGTCCACCTCATTACACCCTATCCCTATCTTGAGCTAGTTCTATCCAGTCCACCTCATTACACCCTATCCCTATCTTGAGCTAGTTCTATCCAGTCCACCTCATTACACCCTATCCCTATCTTGAGCTAGTTCTATCCAGTCCACCTCATTACACCCTATCCCTATCTTGAGCTAGTTCTATCCAGTCCACCTCATTACACCCTATCCCTATCTTGAGCTAGTTCTATCCAGTCCACCTCATTACACCCTATCCCTATCTTGAGCTAGTTCTATCCAGTCCACCTCATTACACCCTATCCCTATCTTGAGCTAGTTCTATCCAGTCCACCTCATTACACCCTATCCCTATCTTGAGCTAGTTCTATCCAGTCCACCTCATTACACCCTATCCCTATCTTGAGCTAGTTCTATCCAGTCCACCTCATTACACCCTATCCCTATCTTGAGCTAGTTCTATCCAGTCCACCTCATTACACCCTATCCCTATCTTGAGCTAGTTCTATCCAGTCCACCTCATTACACCCTATCCCTATCTTGAGCTAGTTCTATCCAGTCCACCTTATTACACCCTATCCCTATATTGAGATAGTTATATCCAGTCCACCTCATTACACCCTCTCCCTATATTGAGATAGTTATATCCAGTCCACCTCATTACACCTTCTCCCTATCTTGAGCTAGTTCTATCCAGTCCACCTCATTACACCTTCTCCCTATCTTGAGCTAGTTCTATCCAGTCCACCTCATTACACCCTATTTATTTCAGGCCCATTATAATGTTTTTCTTCCATCTGCATCTAGGGCTAGGTACAATTAACTGTACAGAACCAGCGAAGCTCGGAAAATAGAAATAATATTAAGGTTGCGGATACAGCGGTATCAATTAACATATTCGTGAATTGAAAAATGACTCCTGGACACGGGAATCGAACCCGGCATTCTTGGCTTGGCTCTTCCATTGAAATAGTCAGGTTTCGTCCCATGCTCAGGGCCATTCTGCCTTAAAATAGGAGTGAAGACCGACCTCGACCATGGATTGTGGTAGAGCACTAGCACACAAAACCGAGGTCCCGGGTTTTATTCTCGTGTCCAGGTGTCATTTTTTTAACTTATGAATTTTATAGAAGTGTTTAAAATCTTGAACAGCCTTACTGATAATATTTATCAACCATTGAAGTGAAGGGACGTGACGTGTTACCAGGGTAGGCGGGTTGTTTTAAATCTAATATCAAATTCTTCTCATCATTTATTGGCGCACTCACTGGCCAGGTATCACTAAACATATATTCCCTTGTAAGAGATGTAGAACAGAGCGTGTGGTCTAATAGAACCGAACGGCAGAGAACACATCATAGCAACAGTTCTAACAAGCTCTGATAAACTCCTTACAACAGGACACTGGTGTTTACAAGGATTTAACCCTTCGTCCAGGCAGAAGTTGAATGAAGTTATGATCTATTACGATCTATACCTTAAAACGTCATTAGGAAACGGTGGAATTGAGACAGTAGAAACGCTTTTACCATATTAAAGAATTATAACAAATTTTATAAACCGTTTCCTCAATGAAATAGATAATTCATTCGTTCCAATTTCTCTCTTAAACTTACTTCGAAGAATTTTTTGGCCCAATCTTAATCGTATACTTAATATCCCGGTCGGTCGGGCGTGAAATTGTCTCTAAGGCATTGACTATGAAATCTTTGTTTCAAGTTTGATAGTTTTAATTACTGTCGGTCACTAACTTACTGGCGCTGTAATGTACAAATAAAAAAATAATAATTAAAAAACATGCGTATTACTTTATAAATTAAAACCTGTTTAATCAAGTTTACAAATAGCAATATTTCTGTATGTGAATAGTCACACGCACGCACACACGCGTTATAGCTCGAAGTGCTCATCGTTTACGGGGAATTAGGCGTTTTCATCTCTACCGGGAAGATCGTAAGTGGTTTTCCAAACATTATTTTATCATCCATTTTCTCTCCACACGTATTAGGGTGCATTTCCAATAAGATAACCTCCTCAACCCCATTCCTTAAATCACGTCGTTGGTAACACTTTTTGTCAGAATACATATCTAAAACAAACGACCTAAATCTAAAGACCTCATTGTTTTGATCTCGTAACCACTCTTATCTACTTGAAGTCTCCAGCCGGGAGGCAGGAATCGAACACCAGTCCCTCGAGTACTCCTCGCTTTCAGTCTTTTTTAATGTCTGCGAGGACATCTAGGTTTAGTTCTGCCGATGATGTTTTTACACGCTGGGAAACCCTCGTGCTTGAGGGATGATCCTCGATAAAGCAAACAGTTCTTTGGGATGTGTCTTGGGGGTGGTCAGAGGATCCGCCCCTGCACAAATCATGGGGCTTAAGTCTCCCAAACAAGGGTCGTTGGTTCTCCCTCTCACACAGAGTATTATTATTATTATTATGTTGTAGCCATAGCGCCAATTCGAGAGTTGTCGAACTCGACTTTTATCCCAAAAGAAAAGCCAAACTCGGAGAGTTATTTAAGGAATTCCCTTATCACTAATTTATCCTGTAGAGGTTTCACCTCAAATATTTAAATTATTATTTCTTTTTTTGTATAACTATTCATCAGTATATATCATTATTTGGCTATGATGGTTTGTCTTATTTTCTCTTGTAATTATACGTATTTGTAAGGTACTTGTGTACTTTTCAGTGATGGCCTGTTATAGGTCTTATGACTATTGGTCGGCACTATAATACATTAAATTGAAATTATTATGTAGAACGTGGTTTACCCACCGTGACTATAAACATACTTACAAAAATGGGGTAGGAATGATAAAAGTGGAATTTAGAGTAAATATACCCGCAACCTCGTAGTGGGAAGGTGGGGAAACCGTTTAGAAAATAACACCCTCATTACACTCAACCGGGATTCAAAACCCGATACTTCCTTCGCCGGCAATCCTGTCTATTGCGAAAGTGATGCCTTAAACCATACGACCACCAATGTGAATTGGTAGTGGTGGTGGTGGCACGCTTAATACCACACTAATCTGCACCTCTAGACACGCGGATTGAGTCTTATGTTCTTCTAGACTGGCTTTCCGATTACAGAAAGTTCGGAGTTCGAATACAGGACTGACGGTAGTTTTCCTAAATGTTTCCCCCACTATTCTTCCACACTGAAGCTGGTACATATCCTTTAAATTCTACCTTCGCTATGGCTACTCATTTAGCTTAATTAAAATGCGTGTAAACCGGACGGGTGTTAAGACACTGTAGAAAGAAAAACAAAACACACGTAATAACCCACCGTGGGTATCAACGGTGTATCTAAAGGGTAGAGATGATGGGGGTTTTGAAAAACTGCACTCACATTAGCTTGCAGAGGATTGTAGACCTCTTCTTGCAAAGTCTTATACCGCGTGACCACCGGTGCGGGTAGGCCTATACCCACGTAGGGCACGAGCTACCCTGTAGGTTTGTCTTTGGCCGTTAACTGACTTTGAGCAACTTATTTATTGTCCTAGAGGCCGAGTGCGTCTTAAATAAATATTGGTTTCGGCAAGGTCAAAAACAGAATGAGTAGTAACCGATACCGCATTTACGGTGAATTTAGAGGAAGTATATATTTATTTGTGTTGAGGGAAAGGTAAAAACTATTTAGTAAAAAATCACTTTAAGTACACCGGACCGAAATTCGAACCCTTCTCCCTATCAACGGCAGTCCAGTCTACTGGCAGAGTGACGCCTTGGCCCATTCGACCACCGAATTGGGTCACGTGCTGTTAATCACTAGATACTTTTCTATATTCTCAGAGTAGTGAAACGGGCTATATTTTCAGATATGTTTTTTTTATAATTTGAAAAACTGGGGGATCTGATTCATAAAATAGGCAAAAATAAACATATTAGGCATTTAAAGGCACTATAAAATTAGCATATCGAACTCATAATACCATGAAATGCATGTTATATAGCTCAACTGCCTCTGTTTTACGATCAAGTAAAAGGAAAGGCAAATTGTCAAAATTCAGCCCCTAATAATGAGCCTTTATTAAGGCGATTGGCCCTTTTCATTTGGTGTGGAAATGCAGAGCCACGGTAAAAAAGGTTATCTTCAAGAATTTTTATTGTTTTGCAATTTTATTTTCGGAAACGGTTTATTCAAGAATAGATTAAGCTATACTTTTTTTTATATATACACTCATCCTTTATGATTTTAACAGTGATCAAATATCGATAAAATTGACATTTTTAAATAGAAAACTGCCGGCTTCATAACAAAAAATAAAAAATTTAACAATTAATAAACATCAATACATTATCTTAGAAGAGGTCTTGAAAATATTAACATAAAACTTTCACTCGTTCTCGAGAAAACGGGTATTTCCAAACGTATGATATTCCCGCGCTACCGCCATCTACTGTTTCCTTGATCCATCTGTTCTTGTTGTTGCGGAAGAATACTTTGGTCGGTTGTGGAGCAACGCCACTCCTTTCACCCTCCCGCCCACCATCCCAAAAAATAAGTTTTAAACTTGCACTCGACAAGGCCAAGGACTTTAATGACGTTGCATACTTGGTGAATTCGAAGTTATTTTGCGTAGCGGGTTACACCTTAACTATAATTCTTAGAAGCCAGCTTACGCAATAGGACAGGGAAGAAAATTAGCAGTGAATCTAGTGTGGTCTCTTGTTTACCTACTGATAACACTTCCACTGACGAGTATACACACCCTACATCATGACAGTAAGATTCCTACAATATTCTCGTGAATAAAACAGTCTAAGCTGTAGATGATTTAAAATAATGCTTTTACAATAAAACTACTTAAGATAAAAAAATGTTTTGGCAATTTGAAGAGAATTTTTAGAATTATTTAAGGATTTGTGGTTTTTGTTTCAATACCATACCTTTACAACTCACCGGATAAAACGTAACTACATCTACATTGGAAATCCTATCTTACTTGTTGCTGCCTCAAAGGTAGCCAACGTTAGGAGGAATTATACGGAATTCAGAGGTTTAAACAATGTAATATTTATATTAAGGCGCTAAACATTTGAATGAACACCGCTGATATTGAGACACGTCATTCAGGTGAAAATAAGTGTCATGCTTATTTGTAACATTCTTAATTCTCGCTCGGCCTCGTTATGGAAATCTCTCACTCTTGTGAGAATTGTGTCATTTTGTAGTTAGAAGGAAACTTGCTTTTTAAGTTTTTTCTAGCCATTCCATTGGCTGTGGCTTTGGCTTAATGACCTCACCATTCTCGACTTGACGTTAAGCCTTTGGTCCCCCAGTGCTGTTTTCCTATTTATGGTTCTGCTTGACTCCGGGGTTAATTACCCTCTTGTCTCGATTCTAGTGAGACCGCCGCGCTCTGGGCGGTTAGAGAAAGAACCTTATATCCCATGCAACGAGAAAAATAATATAAAAGTTGAGTGTTTTCGTAAACATGCGTTATGCTGGTGCAGGACATCCAGTATCCGAATACACCTCTACAGGTCAGTGGTGTTGAATGGTGCTTGGTGTGCTTCTGTCCGCGTTGGTTACCAATCACGCCTTATGATCCACGCGCACCTGAAGAGCACGTGGGAAAGTCAGGGGTTTTGGTGTGACTAGGAGAATTGGGGGAAAATTTTCAAAAGTCATTGGAACTCTCATATATTTTTGCGATGCTTTTCAAAATACAAAGTAGACAAAGTATAACCCTGTGTATAATATTGACTTTATCTTCAATTTGTGCTATTTTGAGAAAAAGCATCGACATATTTGTTAAGAGTTCTTGTGTACATAATTTATTAGAGAATTATGAAAATATCGAATGTTTTTTTATCACAGCGTCTTACTACCCCGTTCGTGTTATACACTTATATACTAATTACACTAATGGATTTAGAGCAGAGGAAGGTTAAATTTACAGGAAGTGTACCCGCATTTGCGTGTAGGAAATGTGGATAGATATTTTGGAGAGAAAAAACCTCAGTACACCCGCCTGAGATTCGAACCTTGATCTTCCCGTTACCGGCAGACTAGTCTTATGTGAGAGTGACGTCTTAGACCAAGCCCTCACCGAAGCGGATGAGTTTTTTTATTTTATACCCTTATTTATTTACATAAATAGTAAAAAATAAATATTTGTATCCGCGAAATTTGCAAAATGTATCAACCCTGATCAAGCTATGCTTGGGGTAAAAATAAGTTTGGAAATGATCTGTTGTATGTGTAAATATGTGAAGGAGGAAAAGAGAATGTATTTATTTATCTTTGGAATATTTTCTATCGGCTTAATTTTAAATAAGGCTATTGGGACTGTCAAACGCAAGTCTAAAACCTATTTTGTGGGATGGTCGGCGTGATAGTGAAAGGCATGCCGTGGCTTCACAACCGACCAAAGTATCCATCCGCGCCAACAAGAACAGATGGATCACGGAAACAGTAGATGGCGCTATCTACCGGACAGGTTTTGCGGAAAAATCATACGTTTTAAAATATCAGTTTTCTGGAGAACGAGTGAAATTTTTATGTTAATATTTTCAACACCTCTTCTAAGATGATGTATCGATGTTTATTAATTGTTAGATTTTCTTATTTTTTGTTATGAAGCTGGTAGTTTTCTATAGCAAAATGTAAATTGTATATATATATATTTGATCAGTGTTAAAATTATAGGGGAGGTGTGTATATAAAAAGTATAACTTAATCAACATGCTTCTATTCTTGAACAGACCGTTTCCGAAAAGAAAATTGCAAAACAATTAAAGTCTTGTAGATAACTGTTTTCTCCCATGACTATGCATTTCCACACCAAATGAAAAGAGCCAATCACCTTAAATAAATAGAAAACGCCATAAAATTAAATACCGGCGTTTTTTCACTTTATTAACTATACCACACATTTATTTTGAAGAACGACCTATTTATTGGTAAATTATATTTTAAATTGTATTTAAAATAAATTAATATATCATTTAAAAAAATCTTCTTTATCTTCGTACAATTTACTTGCTACGCTTATTATATCAGAGTTCTGATGATAGACAAGTTATTTTAAAGATCAATATTTTATTACACTTTCTCTCTCTTTACGCACTTAATTACGGTTGTTTCTCTTAGGTTTGTAACTTTTTGCTTTAAATGTATTGTTCAACCAATCCCTTTAACATGTGTCCTCAGGCTATCACTTAGTCTAAGATTTACTGTCTACTTGAATAGTATAATTGTATTCATTTTACCATAGTCTTAGTAAACCTATTTAAGAATTGTTACATTATAAATTATAGATCACCTTTATGGTTTATACAATTATTCTCTAAGCTAAGTTATCTGAAATACATCTAGGGTTTTTA
>CABFOV010009703.1:0-18519 GCA_902141375.1 Timema poppense
CACATTCACAAGATGTCTTGTCAGAGGTGAAGGAAGGGTTTGGTAATCAGATAAATCTGTTGCCGGGACCGAGGATTGAACCGCGGCCGCCAGCACAGAAGTCTGACACCTTACCCCTAGACGACAGTCAGTTAATGTTTGTGCCAAAAAGAAGTCTACATTATATATAAATGTAACAAGATGTACCTCTGTTCCTTTGCAGGGCAGGTGGTGAGCTCAGAGGTGCTGATGGCCAGCGAGAGTGGGTGCCCCATAGAAGTCCACAGGATCGAGATTGAGAAGTGTGACGAGATGTATGACAAGGGCTGCAACGGGAACAAGTATATCCCCTTCCACCGCGCCGCGTACGACCGCAAGACCGGTCAGAGTCCAAACAGCCCCAGAGAACAGGTAGGAGTCGTGTGGTCTCTTTGGTTCCTTCTCAAACTGTGGTACACGTACCACCTTGGATACCTGATGTCTAGCCAAGTTTTAAGCCACTTCAGCGACCGAGCGTCTCTCTCATATTAGATTGGCCCGCTGATGACAGATGTATCGGAGTTTTTGATTTTTAAATAAATTTTCTCTTTATTGGGGTAAAATATTTAGCACCGTGTCTTACTACCCGTTCGGGTTATACGCTTTAAGTACTAATTACTCTAATAGATTAGGAATTTGGAAGGTTGAATTAGAGGAAGTGAACCCGCATTTGCGTGGAGGGAGAGTGGAAAAACCATTAAGGAAAAACCACCCCCAGATCACCCGACCAAAATTCGAACCTCGATCTCCCCGTCCTCAGCAGTTGAGCTCAACACGACAAGCGCGTTAGCCAACTTGGCCACCGAGGCGGGTATATTGGGTTAAAAAAAAAGTCTGTGCGGTACATCTTACCATATTTTATTTTAAATGAAATGTAAATGATGTCCCTGACGCAGACGAACCAGATGACGGCTTGGATCGACGGCAGTTTCATCTACAGCACGAGCGAGGCCTGGGTTAACGCCATGAGGTCCTTCAAGAACGGATCTTTCCTGACGGACCACTCCAAGATGATGCCCGTGAAGAACACGATGAGGGTTCCGCTCTTCAACTCGCCGGCGCCGCACATGCTGAGGATGATGACGCCGGAGCGGCTCTATCGTGAGTAACGGGACACTTTGGGAGACGCGTCTGGGACCAACGGTGATGAGATATTTAGAAAACCAATGGTGACGAGATATTTAGCAAACCAACGGTGACGAGATATTTAGAAAACCAACACGTCTTTCCAGGTGGCGTTCTGATTGGGTGATTGAATATATATATATATATAATTGAATATATATATATATATATATAACACTCATACAAGGACTTGAAACCCTAGTCGTCTTTGTCCCTATTATATTTAATTTCTCATGCAGATAAATTATTGTAATCGTTATTTAATTAATATGATAAATATTTGATGTTATTTTTCATCAAACTAAATAAATAAATAATAGCCATCTATTCTTTATCCTGTATTCCTCTGTTATGAATGTCTGAATTTCCCTTCTTTGGTTTGTCTGTCTCTCTTTCTCTTCTTTTGTCTGTTTCTTCTTCAGTCTGTCCCTTCTTCAATCTGTTTATTCTTCTGTCCATCTCTTATTATGTCTGTCTGTTCTTCTGTCTGTCCCCTTTTTTGTCTGTCCCCTTTACTGTCTGTACACTTTTCTGTCTGTCCCCTTTTCTGTCTGTCCCCTTTTCTGTCTGTCCACTCTTCTGTCTGTCCACTCTTCTGTCTGTCCCCTTTTTTATCTGTCCACTTTTCTCTCTGTCTATCCTCTTTTCTGTCTCTCTGTATGTCGTTTCTTCTGTCTGTCCCTTTTTCTTAATGTCTCTTTTTCTTAATGTCTCTTTACCCCTCTACCTTTTAATTATACTTGAGTATTTATTATCTATACTCCAATTTTATTACGTTTGAACATATATGTCGGCTGAAAAAAAAGTGACCAGGTCAATTTTCGTGTATTCATTCGTCAAGTCATGTGATATGCAGCTGTCACTTTTTAAAAAAAAATGCTCAAAATATATGTTCATAGCTAAATCGAGGTAAGCATGTGCCGTTCTCACTAAAAATAAATCTGTACGTCTTAAAATCAGTGAGTTAATATGGATTTTTAAAAAAAAGTGTTTAAATATTAAGATCTGCGTATTTTGAAAGTATCCGCTACGTCCCTTGCATGTGTCGGATTCATGTTGTTGGCGATTATGACCAGGAATCACATGGTGCTTCTCCTGCAGTTCTCGGCGACCCACGAACCAATCAGAACCCCGCCCTCCTCTCCTTCGGACTGCTCTTCTTCCGCTGGCATAACGTGGTGGCCTCCAGGGTGCAGGCCACGTACCCCAACTGGCCCGACGAGGAGGTCTTCCAGAGAGCTAGGAGATACGTCGTGGCCACTCTACAGGTACCTATAAGGCATTCACGAGCTAAGTTTACCTGGATGACAGCTCGAAATGTTACCAGAAGTAATCCCTAATATATCACTACGCCAACAGCTGACAGCTATCACTTTGGATGACTGTAATGAAAACAGATGATATTGATATTGATGTGATAATTAACCACAGTATTTTAGGCCAATATTATTTATATATTTATTTGAGGTCGGACACAAAGTTTATCTATAGTTTTATTCCCTTTAAAAAAATATTAACACCACTTTCAAAAAAACTTCTAACGAACATAACTTCAAAATGGCGACTGACGAATTTTAAACCATGTGATTGAACATAACGGTAAACAAGTTTTTTACAATGATGCGGGCACGCAGTTGATGAAAATATTTTATTCAGTTAAATATTTCAAAAATACGATAAAATAATCATAAAATCATGTTTTGTATGTAAAAAAAAGACAACAATTTTCTCTTTTCCAAGTAAATACGATGCCTATATTAAAAGGTATTGATGTATGCACTAAATTACACAAAATAAGTATTTTTTATTATGTTTAGAATATTGTTTCGAGTTGGACAAAAAGAAATGATTTAAAAAATGAAATAGTATGAGAAAACTTAATTTAACGTTATTTAAAATGTAATATATAACAGGTAATTATATATCTTTATATTTATAACAAAACTGTGATCTTTTACATGTGTTGGCTACCCAAAACCTAAACATATGATTTTCGAACGGTCATCCAGGTAAAAACCTATCGTGAATGGAATATATGTTGATACACGTCGCCTTCTAAGGTCAGGTCGAACTTGCGGCTCGGCCCGTGGAACTTGAGATGGACCAGCACACAATGGTACCCACTTCGGTGGGGAATGGTCTAAGGCGTCACTCTCACGATGTACTGAACTGCTGATGAATGGGAGATTGGGGTTAGAATCCCCAGTTGTATGTACTAAGGGTGTTGTTTTTAACTAAACAGTTTTATACTTTACCTCCACACAAATGCGGGAACAATTCCTAAACCCACTAGCGTAATAAGTACGCAGGCGTATAAACCAAACAGGTAGTAAGACGCGAGGTCTAGGGGTAAGGTTTGAGACTTCTGTGCTGGGGGTCCGGGGTTCAATACTCGGTCCCTGCACAGATTTATCTGATTGCCAAACCCTTCCTTCACCTCTGACAAGACATCTTGTGAAAGTGGGGAATGCCAGGCCTCCACCGTGGTTCGGATCTCACTTTAAACTTTAGGTTCTCCATTTCATCTCACAATCACCCTACCATTACACATTAGCGTAAGTGCGTATAACCCGAACGGGTAGTAAGACGTGGTGCTAATAATAATAATAATAATAATACGTGATACTAAAAGAAAAACATTTTAATACTTCAACTCCCAAACAAACTGTTTTTCATTGATTTTTTCCCCCTTTCTTTTAGAACATCATCGCGTACGAGTACCTGCCAGCGTTTCTCGGCGAGGGCCTACCCAAGTACGACGGCTACAAACCAGACGTACACCCGGGCGTGAGTCACGTGTTCCAGAGCGCGGCCTTCAGGTTCGGCCACACCCTCATACCTCCAGGTATCTACAGGAGGGATGGTCAGTGTCACTTCAGAGAGACCGCCATGGGCTACAGGGCCCTCAGACTTTGCTCCACCTGGTGGGATTCCAACGTAAGAACCGCCTCGGGGGTACCAACATTGGCATAATACCACTAAACATATCTGAAGAACACAAGCCTTGTTTTTTAATTTAAGGTATATAACTAGTAATCTCTTAACAGACTGATTATATCAGCACACGTTTTATAAACCTACTTAAATTTATAACAGACACAAAATCCATCCTCCCAGTCGTTAACCTATCACTGTGACAGGGGGAAGACCACATTTCAATAAGAATAAATGTTTCGTTCATGCCGTGGAATTGAACCCGGGACCCTTAGCTCATTAAGTGGACACTCAATCCTTATTTGGTGAACACAAAGTATTTATGATACATTTTATAACCGTCCAATAAATGTACAAGATATAAATGAGAAGATGGATTTAAGGTTTAACTCCAAGGTAGGATAGGAAGTCCCGCGAGTTAAGGTTGGTACGCTTGCATTTTTTTTAAATAAATAGGGTTTTGTTTCAATAGATATGTTTAGTTTTATTGTCTACACATAATGTGCTTAGAGTTTTCGAATATTTGTCATGAGAGTAATATAATATGATGATAAACATTTTAA
The DNA here is from genome assembly GCA_902141375.1 of Timema poppense. Classification (NCBI taxonomy): domain Eukaryota; kingdom Metazoa; phylum Arthropoda; class Insecta; order Phasmatodea; family Timematidae; genus Timema; species Timema poppense. Next base: position 4,641 of record CABFOV010009703.1, read on the forward strand.
ATGAAGTGTAGAACGTTATAATTCAAGTCCAGGATTCTCATCATATATATTAAAGCACTGTTGAGATTAATAAACTTATCTCTTAACGTAAAAATTTCATTTATTGATTCCACATTTTTTTTTTAGATAAGAATTGCAAGATTACTCAAGCAATCAAGCTTTTCACAAGTATTTTTACTAGTCCCAGCTGAGAATTAATATCAGTCTATACCCACTTTGATGGCCACGTGGTCTAAGGCATCACTTTCGCAACGGTGACCTGGCGGTCTAGGGGGTAAGGTGTCAGACTTCTGTGCTGGCGGCCGGGGTTCAATCCTCGGTCCCGGCACAGATTTATCTGATTACCAAACCATTCCTTTACCTCTGACAATAAATCTTGTGAATGTGAGGAATGCCAGGTCTCCACCGTGGTTCGAATTCCACGTTAAACTGTAGGTCCTCCATTTCATCTCACAATCACCCTACCATTACAAATTAGCGTAAGTTCGTATAACACGAACGGGTAGTTAGACTTGGTGCTAATATAATAATAATAATAATAATAATAATAGTCACTTTCGCGGTAGACTAGACTGCCGATAAAGGAGAGATGGAGGTTCAAATCTCAGCTGGGTGTACTGAGGTTGGTTTTTTTTCTAAAATTGTTTTCCTCTAGCCCTCCACACAAACGCGGGCACACTTCATCTAAATATAACCTTCCTAATCCCTAGAATCTTTAGCGCAATTGGTACATAAGCCTATAACCCGAACGTGTAGTAAGACACGGTGCTAATAATATAGCCATGTATGAGCCTATATACAAATTATAGATTATTTAAACCCTGCTCGGGGTTATAACTTAGCTTTCCTTGATCTGAATTTGTCATCGTTTGATGGGAAACACAACTCTTGATACATCATCGCACATTTCTTCGTCCTCTATGCTCTTAACTGTGACATAATCTCGTCACAGTGTCCGTCAGTCTTCGGTAACTGATACCCCCTTTCTCCCTTAGAATGTCCTGATATCAGCCATACTTATATCCATCAGTTCTGAGACAACTGTTATCCCCTGTGCTCTCAGGATGTCCTGACTGAGAACACACTGGAGGAACTTCTGATGGGGATGTCCTCTCAGATAGCCGAGAGGGAGGACACCGTTCTCTGTTCCGACGTCAGGGACAAGCTCTTCGGCCCGATGGAGTTCTCCAGGAGAGATCTGGGCGCCCTCAACATCATGAGAGGGAGGGACAACGGTCTGCCAGACTACAACACAGTCAGGTGAGTTGAACCCCATTTTGACGCGAGCTTCTAGACATGAGGTCAGCACATGGTTTACTGACTAGCTCACGTTAGGACAGGTAGCATTTTAAAGGGGATCGACCATCAACCACCATCGACTTCAAATAAATTCATGTCTAGAAAATTGGGACGAGACTTATGCCCATGAAATAAAACTCTAGTTATGGTCCGTATTTTTTTATATAAAATACGCATTTTTTTTGGCAAAATAAAAAATAATTATTTCAGTAAATAAATGTAGTTGAATGTTTTACACATAGTAATCTCAAAATTTCTTGAATATCTGACATGGACCCAATTGCAATTTTGTGGAAACGTTTTGAATAGAGAGAAATAGTTTGTTCAAATTCAGGATGTCCATGATGGATATTCAAAAACTGTTAAGATTACGTTCTGTATAATATTAAACTGATATCTACTGAAGCCATGTTTTATTCATAAAATGTGTTTTGTTTATAAGAACCGCACCTCCACTGTTATTTCCTTCTATTCCACCCTGATGCACCAGACTCCATAGCATCGAGGCCTACCAACCAAGGGGCTGCTGTCTGCAGGTTATGATAGTGCCGACTTATACGAATAGAGGGTGTCATATAATCAACACAACGAGCATTCCAACCATTACTGTAGTTATTTAATTAGTACGTTTTAACACCAGGGTTATTAACGATTCCGGTATTTATTTCATTCAGTTGTGTGTCTGTATACTGAGCTAAGGGTCCCAAGCTCGATTCCCGATATGGCCGAAAAATTTTGCATTCGTGAAATGTGGGATTACCCTTTCACATAGATAAATTAACGGCCGGGGACTGGATGTTGTGCCTGTCCTAGTCTTAAGTTATATTATAAGGTATATTAATCTACCACAAGCCTAGCAAGCATGCAGGAAAAGATATATGGCACGAATAAAAAATTGACCCAGGCCACAGGCTGGAAACGGTGATGGATGTACAAATTATAACGGATCAATCCTAGTAGTGAACATTCGTAAGATAATTTAGAGGAACTACATCCACATTAGAATAGAAAAGAGGCGCGAAAATTATAGTGATAAAGCGTGAAAACCTCCGCTTTACCCAACTGGTATTTGAACCTCTGCCTCCTCAACTAGGGTCAATCAAGGGGAGCTCTGGTATTGAGCCTGTAATCAACTCTTGAAGTCCAACTAAATACAGATATATCATCATATTAATTAGAATTTACACTTCCATTTTTTCCTCCCCCAGATCGTACTTCCGTCTGCCGAAGGTCCAGGAATGGACGGAAATTAATCCGCCTCTGTTCGCGTCCAAGCCCGACCTCCTCAGAGTCCTGGCCGCCGCCTACTCCAACCGTCTGGACAACATAGACGTGTACATAGGGGGCATGCTAGAGTCCAGGGACGGTCCTGGAGAACTGTTCACGGCCATCATCAAGGAGCAGTTTGCCAGGATCAGGGACGCTGATCGTTTCTGGTTCGAAAACACTGAGAGCGGGTGAGTGGTCCACGGTCACGAGAGTGTGATGGAAAAACAACCCATTGCGATACGTTGGTTTGTATCCCGGCTATGTTGACTTCAATAGTCCCTTATATACAAAGCAGCAAAGTGTTGGTAGGTCTGCCGGAATTATTTGTGAGTTAATATTCCTTAAAATGCGCGCAATAAATAAAATGTTGTTACTGGTAATGTATATCATCAGCATTTTTGATTACGTACAATACTTATGCGTCCCCTCTGAGTCGACATTCTCGATCGACAAGTCTTTCAACAAACTGATTGGCTTCACTTGTCCCCACTTAATCGGGGGGGGATTCTTGACGAGGATGATTGCTTGTGCCGAAATCACAACTATCACGCCCGACAATCCAAAATTACCTCATAAAAGACTTTGGGTACGACTTCTTTGGATAGTTACCGACAGTAGACGCGGATATCAATTGATACGTTGCTCATTTTTTTTTTTTTTAAATCACTAGACACCTACCAATTGAGCTCATGTGGGAAGTTTAGATGAACTTGGAAACCTAAATAAGGGTAACGATGTGTGGCTCCTGACTTCAGAATTTTCACCAAAGAAGAAATCGAAGAGATCCGTAACATCCACCTGTATGACATCATCGTGAACTGCACGGACATCCAACCCAAAGAGGTCCAGAAGAATGTTTTCTTCTGGAGGAAGGGGGACCCCTGCCCGCAACCTCTTCAACTGAACAACAGTCTCTTGGAGCCTTGCAAGTACCTCAGAGGCTTTGATTACTTCGAGGTGAGACCTCCCAAATGACCTTCTTTCTCTTAGACAGAGTCTCGGTCAGAACACTGGATCTGGGGGGATTCTTGGGTGTTTTACTTTTACCTGAAACCACGGGATTCAAACCTGACGCATATATGGTAACTTTGGGCCAGTTTCATTGTCAGATTTTTGGCCAGTTTCACACTCAGACTTTGGGCAAGTTTCACAGTCAGACTTTGGGCAAGTTTCATAGTCAGATTTTGGGCAAGTTTCATAATCAAACTTTGGGCTAGTTTCACAGTCAGACTTTGGGCCAGTTTCACAGTCAGACTTTGGGCAAGTTTCATAGTCAGACTTTGGGCAAGTTTCATAGTCAGGCTTTGGGCAAGTTTCATAGTCAGGCTTTGGTCAAGTTTCATAGTCAGTCTTAATACGCCTCAAACCCGCCTCGGTGTCGTAGTTGGCTAACGCGCTAGTCATGTTGAGCTCGACTGCCGAGGACGGGGAGATCGAGGTTCGAATCTCGGTAGGGTGAACTGGGGGTGGTTTTTCCCAAATTGTTTTCCACTTTCCCTCCACGCAAGTGCTGGTTCACTTCCTCTAAATTCAACTTACCCGGTTCCTAATACATTAGCGTAATTAGTACTTAAGAGTATAACCCGAACGGGGTGTGGTGCTAAATAATTTTTTAAATACGCTTCAAGTGCCATGCTACATTAAATACAAGACGAAACCTACCTTTACCAGAATTCGATGGGCCAGTTTTCTTTGACTATGAAACTGGCCTATTCCATTTGATTTTAGGGAGATGCCATCTTGTATTTAGTGTAGCGTGGCACTTGCTCAATCTGTTTGTGTGAAACTGGCCTAAGGGCCATATTCGTAGTCTAATCTCGGAAGACAACCAATCTCTCTTCCAGTATACTAAATAACAAGCAGATACCATCTTCGGTCAACAGATTATCTAAGGTGTCACACTCGCAAATAGATGGAACTGCATGGGGGGGATTGGGATTGAAATCCCAGTTCGGCGTAGTGTGGGTGGTTTTCCCCTTAGCTCAGCCGGTGCCATGTCTGCCGATTGAGATGAGGTATCCCGGGTTTGATTCCAAGATATGGCTGAAAATATTATCATTGGTGAAATTAGGGTTTTTCCCTTCTACAACGATGAGTTATTGTGGGTTTGGGGAGAGGGCTGATTGTTGTGTTTGTTCTTGATTTAAGTTAGTTTATAAGTCGTGTGTTGACATAATCAGCTATTTCAGAAGGTCCACGTTAAATATCTAAAAAAAAAATCATTTAAATCAAGGTCGAATAAAGGATGGACTGACGTTCAAATCTCGACCATGTATGCAGCACTAAAGCTATTGCGATTTGGTTCATGAGCTTAGCCTCCAGGCTAATTATTAATATTATTGAACCAAATTTGAGTTTATGTTTTTAAATGTTACCCTAGGTTAAGTGGGAGTGTAGTACTTTGTCATCTGTAAATGTACCGGTGACCGTGGTGACTTAGCCCGATTTTAAGCTTTGCGTTCCAAATTCGTGTGTTTCTTAGGTGAATTTTGAAGAACAAAAAACTGTCACACATGTGGGAGAGTTCATATGTCCTATATTTATTTTTTAAATCATCCTGTTCGAGAAAAATCATAAAAGGGGGGGGGGGCAAAGTCACATAAAATAGAGGGGTTACTTTGCCCATACCCTCTTAAACTAAGTTTTTTTTAAGAACACAAGTCATTTTTGGGCAATGAAACCCTAACGGGGTGTTAAATGAAACAGTTTATGTTTTATTAATATTTTTTTCTACAAAATCATGTTGCTACATAATCTGTAGGTATTTTGGCTGCACCAACAAAAGTACAAGGACACTAAAAATTGCTTGTTCCGACAATGGGACGATAAAACAGCTCTTCTTACAGTTAACCAATCAGTAGGTCATCAAAAATTCCAGCGTGTCTTGTGATCACCTCAAAGGGTTCCACAAAGGTATTCAGGGGAACCTACTGTTCTTTAAAGTGACTGTTATTTGGAGGAAAAACCTTTATTTTCAAAAGGGGGGCAAAGTTACTCCACTAGGCAAAGTCAACCCAGTCGATGGTATGCTTGGAAATTACAAGACAAATACAAAATAAGACTTGTTCATCTGATTCGGAATGGTAAGTTATCTTACTCTATGTTAAAAACGTATCCCCTTAACTGAAAGCCAACGACTTTTTGACCCTCAGGGCAGTGAGCTGGTGTACATCTACGCATGCGTGTTCCTCGGGTTCGTCCCCATCGTGTGCGCGGGCGCCGGCTACGGCGTCGTGAAGCTGCAGAACCGACGTCGGCGCCGCCTCAAGATGCAGCAGGAGGAGCTGAAGAACAACACCGGCGCCAAGACGGTGGACAAGATGGCGGTGCGCGAGTGGATGCACGCCAATCACAGGCGGTTCGTCAAGCTCAAGTTCGGTCCCGAGGCCGCCATACACACCGTGGACAGGAAGGGCGAGAAACTGAGGACCATCAGCTTCAAGAACTGCGACGCCATCACGCTTGAGGAGTCTCAGGTAACCCTAGGGGCATCATGGGAGGGGTATTTTAGAGAAGGGAGGAGTGTTTTAGGGAGGGGTATTTTAGAGAAGGGAGGGGTGTTTTAGAGGGGGGTGGGGTGTTTTAGAGAGGGGTGGGGCATTTTAGAGAAGGGAGGGTGTTTTAGAGAGGGGAGGGGTGTTTTAGAGAGGGGTGAGGTATTTTAGAGAGGGGAGAGGTGTGTTTTAGAGAGGGGAGAGGCATTTTAGAGAAGGGAGGGTGTTTTAGAGAGGGGAGGGGTGTTTTAGAGAGGGGTGAGGTGTTTTAGAGTAGGGTGAGGTATTTTAGAGAAGGGAGGGGTGTTTTAGAGGGGGGTGGGGTGTTTTAGAGAGGGGTGGGGCATTTTAGAGAAGGGAGGGTGTTTTAGAGAGGGGAGGGGTGTTTTAGAGAGGGGTGAGGTATTTTAGAGAGGGGAGAGGTGTGTTTTAGAGAGGGGAGAGGCATTTTAGAGAAGGGAGGGTGTTTTAGAGAGGGGAGGGGTGTTTTAGAGAGGGGTGAGGTGTTTTAGAGTAGGGTGAGGTATTTTAGAGAAGGGAGGGGTGTTTTAGAGGGGGGTGGGGTGTTTTAGAGAGGGGTGGGGCATTTTAGAGAAGGGAGGGTGTTTTAGAGAGGGGAGGGGTGTTTTAGAGAGGGGTGAGGTATTTTAGAGAGGGGTGGGGTATTTTAGAGAAGGGAGATAACCTCCTCCATTATTTAACCTCCATTATCTATTCCTCATCTCTACCTTATTATAATAGCTATCATATATGCGTAAACTTCAACAGTTAGTCAGACACGATAATATATATCCAGAGCCAATAATTTATTTATATATATATATATATATATATATACACAACTATATGTAAATATATATATACACAACTATATGTAAATATATATATACACAACTATATGTATATATATATACAACTATATGTATGTATATATATATATATACAACTATATGTATATATATATATACAACTATATGTATATATATATACAACTATATGTATATATATATACAACTATATGTATATATATACATTTATATGTGTATATATATATATATTTATATGTGTATATATACATTTATAGTTATATATATATACATTTATATCTATATATACATTTTTATATATATATATATATTATTTGCTCTGGATTGTTACTATCCAAACACCTAACTCTACTATGATTGAAACTGTGTAGACGTCTGAAAGTGGCACCAAGAAGAGACCCATCGTCCTCATCAAAGTCCCTCGGGACCACGACCTGGTGCTAGAGTTCGACAACCTGGGCTCCCGCCGCAAGTTCGTGTCCAAGCTGGAGGCGTTCCTCAATTCCCACAAGAAGCACCTGGTGAGCGTCCAGTCCCCCAGGGAGACCATCCTGGCCAACGCGGAGACCCGCGAGAGGAGGCAGAAGAGACTGGAGCACTTCTTCAGGGAGGCGTACGCCCTGACGTTCGGTTTACGGCCGGGGGAGAAACGTCGCAGGTCCGAGGACGGTATCGACGGCGAGGTGATGACCGTCATGAGGACGTCCCTTTCCAAGAGCGAGTTCGCCAGCGCTTTGGGGATGAAGTCTGACGCGGTGTTCGTCATGAAGATGTTCAATATCGTCGACAAAGATGGGGATGGACGAATCTCTTTCCAAGTTAGTAGTAAAGTTTACCTTGAATTTCATTTAGGTTATGTGGAGGCTACTAATACAGTTAACAAAAAGTCCCTTTTACTACACAGCAATGGTGTGTCGTGGAATGTTTCATGAGAAGCATATCTCGTTTAAAACTGTACCTGTGAGGTGTTCTCGCCCACTTGGACCCCATTTGATCGATCATACAATATATGCTCTACTCTGCATGCCTCACATGAGAATTTATCCCCCTCAATACCTGACGAAATTAGTGTTTTACTGAGGGATGTGAACAATTCACATGTTGGCTAAAGTTTGTACTAATGCTGATTACTCTGGCAACACTCCACGACAGGTCGCTGATTGGGTAATAGAAAATAGTTTTGTGTTCATTCCAGTAAATACCAAACTTTATACTCTTAAAGGTGACCTGGTGGTCTAGGGGGTAAGGTTTCAGACTTCTGGGCTGGCGGCCGGGGTTCAATCCACGGTCCCGGCACAGATTTATCTGATTACCAAACCCTTCCTTCACCTCTGACAAGACATCACACCTCTGACAAGACATCTTGTGAATGTGGGGAATGCCAGGCCTCCACCATGGTTCGGATCCCACGTTAAACTGTAGGTCCTGCATTTCATCTCACAATCACCCTACCATTACATATTAGCGTAAGTGCGTATAACCCTGTACGCTGTAACGCTGTGCTAATAATAATAATAATTAACTCTTAAAGAGGTTTGGTCAATATTTAACCTAAGTGCAGCATCTGATTGACTATATCTCGGATACCTAGGAAGCACCCTTAAACCACGTGACCAAAGCTATATTTATAAAAAAACTTAACTCAATGTATTTTTTTACAAGGCATCCAGTTTCATAGCATGATTTTTTTTCTCTCGCCCTTCTAAAGGAGTTCCTTGACACCGTCGTACTCTTCTCTCGAGGTAAGACCGAAGACAAACTGCGGATAGTCTTCGACATGTGTGACAACGACCGGAATGGCGTGATCGACAAAGGCGAACTGTCCGAGATGCTGCGGTCTCTTGTGGAGATCGCCCGTACCACCAGCCTCTCGGACGATCACGTGACGGAACTGATAGACGGCATGTTCGAGAACGCTGGTCTGCAGAGGAAAGATTACCTCACCTACAACGACTTCAAGGTCATGATGAAAGAGTACAAGGGAGACTTTGTCGCCATTGGTTTGGACTGCAAGGGCGCCAAGCAGAACTTCTTGGACACGTCGACTAATGTTGCCAGGTGATTTGCTTTGTCTGTGGTGATTGGTGCCCCATATTCTACAACGAAAAGTCTACAGACTGATCTTCATAGGAAGCCCTTTATTTGAAAATTGGGAACTGGTCTTGCCACGATGGTGTCAAGAAACTATTTATATTGGGCTTACATTCTCAGCCCGTTTACTTAATGATAAAGATAAATTATTCGCTCACAATAAATAAGAATGATTATTTTGAAGCTATTTTTAACTGTTATATTAATATTTAATATTTAGCACCGCGTCTTACTAACCGTTCGGGTTATACGCTTTTAAGTACTAATTACTCTAATGGATTAGGAAGGTTGAATTAGAGGAAGTGAACCCACATCTTCGTGGAGGGAGAGTGGGAAACCATTTAGGAAATCCACCAACCCAGTTCACCCGACCGAGATTCGAGACACGACTATCCCCGTCCTCAGCAGTCGAGCTCAACACGACTAGCGCGTTAGCCAACTACGCCACCGAGGCGGGTATATAACTTTTATAGGAACGTTATATATTATATTAATTAAATTAAGATTATTACTAGCACCGCGTCTTACTACGCTTTCGGGTTATACGCACTTACGCTAATGTGTAATGGTAGGGTGATTGTGAGATGAAATGGAGGACCTACAGTTTAACGTGGAGATCCGAACCACGGTGGAGGACTAGCATTTCACACATTCACAAGTTGTGATTTATACATGCCTTAAGTTTGTTTACCTGTCGTGAGCGTTGAGAGATATTTTCTGCACACAGAGTGCTGAAATTTTAAAATTGGTAGCTCCCTTGCACAAACATGTGCACCTTGAAGATGGAATTTTAAATATTTTATTAGATTTTTTTTAATGTAATAAAAACTGGGTCAGAATGGATAAAATTAATGAGTTTTCTTCTATGTCTATTTTGAGCATATAAAAGCGTTGCCGGATTCTTCTGCTTTTGATTAATAAATCAAATAAAACAAATTATTTTTATAATGCCAAATTTTAGTGGTTTTAAATTATTTTTGGCGGTCGAAAGTGGGCCTTCTATTAAAATCAGGGTTCACATAAGATTGTAAGTATCACAATAATGTACCACTTTGATAGAGTCCACCATCCTAATCAAGTGGGTATCATTGATACTCTAGAGAGTTCCATGGTAAATAAATGTATTGGCATTAACTTAAAATAAAATGAAATAGTATTTAATGTCTACAAACTTAATCAAAATAGAGGTTTAAATTTCTCCAATATCCCAGTGTCTATTGTCGAATGCAAGTGTAATTTTTCAATATAATATGTAAACTATCTTAAATATATCTCTCTCTAACTCTCTCTCTTTTTAACTCTCTAACTCTCTCACATACTCTCTCACACTTTCTCTCTCTTTCTCTAACTCTATCTTTCTAAAAGCTAAGTCATGTAATAGTCTATAAGAATATCTTTCAGGATATTATGATAAATGTCAATGTTTCGTGATCCTCTGAAACTGAAAAGGTGGTTTTTTTGCGATGCCGAACATGTCCATCTTTATCTCGGCCTAGAAATGAAACCATTTCACCGATTGTTTTAAAACTATTTATCAAGGGTTTTCATAAAGATCATCCCAAGGAGTTTCTGTAATAACAGCAAGGCCGTATTTAAGTTAAATGCAACATATGTGGCTGCACAGGGCGGCAGGGTTTGGGGGGTGGCAAGATAATATTGATATGAGAAAACTGTAGCAAATTTGAATGCAACTATAAAACAGATTTGTGGCATTTAGCGTTCTTCCATCTCTTTCATGACATATGTTGTATTGATCTGTGGCGTGCTTTGTTTACATGTTCACAGTGACAACGTTTTAAACAGTTCCTCAGTTCTCTTGTGTTGTCTATTAAAACAGATAAATGTAAGTCGGTAACAGTTTATGTAATAGTTAAAACAAATAGACGCTCGAGGTTAAGTGGTGTTGCATATCGTAAGAAGTCTGAAGAAAAAAGACAAAGGGAGGGTAAAATTTTACAACAACAAAAAAAACAACTCCCAGACTAGACTCTTTATTTTTTTATGACTCTTTTAGTTTTTATGTGTCAAATTTCAATAAAATCAATTACAATTTTTAAAAAGTTTCCACAACTATTTATTTGCTAGTGAATTCTGTGAGTAGGTGAAAAGTGATGTTGAGAGTTTAATGGGAAAATGTGTGGGGNGGACGGCCCTGTTAACTAAATCACTTCACCAGGGCGTAACATACCCTAAATACGGCCCTGAATAACAGTACGTATATCCAAGCCAAAATTAATTCTAGATTACTGAAGGTAAAAAAAAAAGAAACAATTGATTTTCACCGAATCTGCTATAACAATTTTGATTCAATTTTTTGTCTAGTTCCTGATAGGGATAGGATGAAATGAGGTGGATTGGATAGAACTAGCTCAAGATAGGGATAGGATGTAATGAGGTGAGTGGAATTGATAGAACTAGCTCAAGATAGGAATAGGGTGCAATGAGATGGACTGGATAGAACTAGCTCAAGATAGGGATATGGTATTATAAGGTGGACTGGATAGAACTAGCTCAAGATAGGAATAGGGTGCAATGAGATGGACTGGATAGAACTAGCTCAAGATAGGGATTGGATGTAATGAGGTGAGTGGAATTGATAGAACTAGCTCAAGATAGAGATATGGTATTATGAGTTTGACTTGATAAGACTAGCTCTAGATAAGAATAGGGTATAATGAGGTTGACCAGATACGACTAGCTCAAAATAGGGATGGATAGTATGCTTTTGTAAGTGTGGCAATGATCTTTCGAGTCTGTAACTTCTTAGTGAAAGCGAGCTACTTTTGGTTTACATTAAGAAAAAATGCAAACATTCATGTATTTTAAAAATGTCCCCGACATAAATTTAAACCAAGCACTTGAGTTATCGTGACATGTTAGTCACGATTTTGAATTATTATTCCCAGGATGACGAGTTTCCACATCGAGCCGCCACAGGAAGGGAGGCGCTACTGGTTGCTGAGGAAGTGGGACTGCGTCACGACTTACCTCGAAGAGAACAGACAAAACATATTCTACCTGTTCGTCTTTTACGTGATCACCATAGCACTCTTTGTAGAGAGGTTCATACGTGAGTTGGATTTTCATATATATTTTCATTTTTTTTTTTAGAACTATGTCTTACTACTTACGTTATTAAGACGAATGGTGAGAGTAGAAAGGATCTAACAATAAGAGGACATCAGGGAAAGTAGTTATTTACGTTTAATTGATATCCTTTGGAGAGTAGAAGTGCCATTGAAGTGTAAAAGAAGTGATGTACTTTGTACCCATTGTCACATATGAAGTAGAAACCTGGACAGTGAATGTAAGAAATACAAGATGGAGGCAATAGGAATGAGCTTTGTGAGGAGCATGTTAGCTGTCACGAGGAGAAACGGGATTAGGAATAAAGTCATCTGGGAAAGAATGGAGTACAGGGAGTACTTAAGATATAATATTTCCGTGGCTTCTTTGGTGCTGACTGACAGCTCACAGCTGACATCTGACAGTCAATATTTAGGTATATACAGTAGCCCCATGGCATTCTTTGGTGCTGACCTGACAGCTCACAGCTGACTTCTGACAGTCAACATTTATGCATATACAGTAGCCCCGTGGCTTCTTTGGTGCTGACTGACAGGTCACAGCTGACTTCTGACAGTCAACATTTAGGTATAATACCTAAATTTTGACCGTCAGAAGTGACAGCTGCTAAACACATATTTTTGTAGATCATATTTTTCGGCGTAGGGATACATAATTTTGTCTAGTAACTTTTCAAAGCTTTCAGCTGTCAGCTGTGAGCTGTCAGTCAGCACCAAAGAAGCCATAGGGCTACTGTAATAGAGGAAACAAGGCTGAATTGGAATGGGCATGTAATGAGGATGGGATATCAATGAATACCAAAAAGAAGGATGCAGATAAAGTATGTAGTGAAATATCTCAAGTTAGATCAAAAAAGATATGGGAAGAACAGATAACTTAAAGTGTGCAAGGGAGAGCAGAAGAATGAAGCGATTAAGGAAGTAATATTAGCGGAAGAATAGAATAAATTGAAGTTATTTTACTAAAATGACTCAACTACAGGCTGGAGACAGTTGTTGATGATGTCTTACTACCCGTTCGAGCTATACGCATATCTACCAGCTACGAAAGCATGTTGGGGATTAAGTAGATTGAATTTATTAAAAGTGTGTCTTAATTTACGTATAGGGAGAATGGAAAACAATTTAAGGGGAACTTCCCCGATAAGCCCGATCGGATTTCGAGCCCTAATATCCCTGTCATCGACGGTCCAGTGTATTGGGAATGTGACTCATTAAGTTCAGGCATTTCAAACTTGCAGCCCAATACACTAGCTTGTGCGGCCCGTGGGCCATTTTTTTAACCAACATACATAATTTGTGTCAATTCTTCTTTTTGTAAACAGTAGAAATACACCATTTGGGACTATGACATATGTAAATTTGTTAATAATTTGGGGAAATCTCTCAAGTTAGGTTGGTAACATAAATTTCCACTCTTTACTCACGAGATATCGATCAGCCAATATTATTAAAGTGATTCATCAAATAATACGTGCAACGTCTGTCAGAACAACCCACTTCGGTGGCCACGTGGTTAACGCACCTCTCCCGTGTTAGAGCAGACTGCTGAAAGTGGGGAGGTCGTAGTTCGATCACTGTCAGGCTCAATGAGATTGGTTTTTCCTGAATGGTTTTACCACTCTCTCTCTCTCCTAGCAAATTTGGGCGCACTTCTTATGAAATCAAACCCCACTGATCCATAAAGGATAGGTGTAATTAGTGTATAGGCGTATTACACGAACGGGTAGTAAGACGTGGTTTAAAAAAAAAGTTTGTCAGCACATGAATGTGCGAACTGTTATTATTATTATTATTATTATTATTATTATTA
>CABFOV010009704.1:0-18518 GCA_902141375.1 Timema poppense
TGTAGCTCCTCGTCTTGTCCTTGTAGCTCCTCGCCTTGTCCTTCTAGCTCCTAGTCTTGTCCCTGTAGCTCCTCGTCTAGTCCCTGTAGCTCCTCGCCTTGTCCCTGTAGCTCCTCCTCTAGTCCCTGTAGCTCCCCTCACCCGAACACAGGCGGGACCCTTGTTATCAGCCATGAGGTTGCTGAGACGTCTGAGGGAAGTCGATAAGATTGCTTCCGGCGTTATCGGCGCTAATCCAGGGGATACCGTGATAAGACGTCTAGAGACGACTAGTCTGATCGTGGTCCCAGGTGCGAAGAAGATGGACGGTGGCAAGCTGCTCAGTCCTCCGACATGGAGTCACATGACCGGCTCAGATGTCAGCTTCAGGTCGACCAGGTAGGTACTCCTCTGGCCCATACCTGCACCGGACATGACTCCAGTGTGTGGCGGATGTATACACGACTGCACCTGTTGTCTGCAGGAGCCGCGACCCCCATGGTGTCCGGCGCCCCAAGAGGCAGCGTCGCGCGGTCCTGAAGAACGGAGAGTGCAACGTCCTCCAGAACCACATCCACCATCGCAAGTTGCGCTTCATGCAGGACCTCTTCACGACGCTGGTGGACGTCCAGTGGCGCTGGACGCTGCTCGTCTTCGCCCTCAGCTTCATCCTCTCCTGGCTGGAGGTTCGCCGTCGTGTGGTTCCTCGTGGCGTCTGCCCACGGCGACCTGACGGCGGCCAACTACTCCTCCGGGTGGACGCCCTGCGTCGTCAACCTGCACAGTTTCACCTCGGCCTTCCTGTTCAGCATGGAGACGCAGCAGAGCATCGGGTACGGCACGAGGTCCACGACGGAGGAATGTCCCGAGGCGATCTTCGTCATGATCCTTCAGGTATCTAGCGGCGGGTGTTCGTCTGTTCCTGCTGTGTGTTCATAGAGGTGTGCATGGTGGGGTGTTCAACTGATAGTCCTGTGTGTCCAGGTAATCACAGGTCTGATAATAGAGGCGTGCATGGTGGGGGTGGTGTTCGCCAAGATGGCGCGTCCCAAGCAGAGGAACCAGACGCTGCTGTTCAGCCGTCACGCCGTCATCTGTCAGCGAGACGGGGACCTGTGTCTCAAGTTCAGGGTCGGAGACATGAGGAAGACCCACATCATCGGCGCCAAGGTTCGAGCGGTGTTCATCAGCAGCAAGGTCACCCAGGAGGGCGAGTTGCTGCCTCACTACAGGTGAGTCGGGGTCACCCAGGAGGGTGAGTTGCTGCCTCACTACAGGTGAGTCGGGCTCACCCAGGAGGGCGAGTTGCTGCCTCACTACAGGTGAGTCGGGGTCACCCAGGAGGGCGAGTTGCTGCCTCACTACAGGTGAGTCGGGCTCACCCAGGAGGGTGAGTTGCAGCAGTTCATCATGTAATCTCCCCCTAGAATCGCTCCAAGCTGTACTAAACAAAGTATCGATACCAAGTAGTTGTTGAATGTTTTGTCCGAGTTCGACTCCCGCCAGTGTGTGTGGTGGGTCTCACTGACTGTCCTTGTGGTGGTCCCAGGACAGAGATGAAGGTGGGCATTGACGGCGGCAACCAGAACCTCTTCTTCATCTGGCCCACCACCGTGGTCCACCACATCACTCCGGACAGCCCTCTGTTCGACATCTCGGCCCACGACCTGGTCGACAGAACCACCGAGTTCGAGATCGTGGTGGTCCTGGAGGGGACCATCGAGTCCACGGGGCAGATCACCCAGGCGAGGTCCTCCTACCTCCCCAACGAGATCCTGTGGGGTCACCGGTTCGAGCCCGTGGTGGAGTACGACAAGGAGAGGTCGGGGTACGAGGTGGACTACAGCGGCTTCCACAGGACCTTCATCGTGGACACCCCTCTGTGCAGCGGCCGTGATTTGGCTGAGATATTCAGGAGCCATGGTCAGGAGCGATATGGTAGGAGCAGGGTGCTATGGTAATGTGCTCAACTTCATATCAAGTCAGCCACCCATAAGAACTCGTTAATAAGTGGCTTGAATTGTCAGCACCTATGCTAACCACTAACCAGCACAAACGCTGGCCGTTTTCAAACACACATCTCAGAACATAAACAAAAACATTTCCTGCCGTCACTATTGAAACTATTAGATACCGGTATCATATTTATATCGTTATTAGTAGGTACACTATAAACATATAACATATGATTTGACACTAGCATATCGTCCATGAAACGGCAATATGTCTTAACCCACAGTGACTACATTTTACAGGAGACAGAAAAAATTTCTTAGGCGTGTAAAGATCCTATATTTATGTTTATAATTATATTGTTTTATGTTATCTTACGTTCTGTTTTTCATATCCAAAATGAAATCATACTAAATTTTATAGTAACACAAATTTATGTGGGTTATGACATTTTGTATTTCATGTCTATCTATGTAATTGGAGGCTTATGACATATTGCTGTGTTGTAAGTTAAAGTTATATTTTAAATATATAATAGATATACATTTTTTAGGGATACAATATTTTAACATTATGTGTAGTTGTAACCCACAAGTCTAAAGATAGTAAAATTTCAATTTTTCAAATTTGTGGGCTACGACATATTGTCATTTCATGGACGATATGTGAAAGTAACTTAGATTTGTCAGATAGCAACCATCGAAGAAGTCCGGTTGCAAAATAAGAGAAATGTGTTATTTTAGTTCTTTAGACTGATACATCACACACTTAATTTGCATTTTGCTGACAACAGAAATGAATAATCGATTATTATACTACCGATATATCGATTTATAATTTATTTAAATAGATCGATTGGAATTAAAACGCCTATCCCTACCCTAAGATAATAGTAATATAATAATTTGTTTGTTTGTTAAACAGATCGCAGGGAGAGTGATGTTGGCAATCCATACCAGAGCTCGCCTGTGTCCACCCCGGTCATCACCATCACGCTCTGTGATGAAGTCAACAATAGTCGCAACGTCAAGGATCACAACGATAAAACAATAGAATCTTACGGTTGAGGATTCGCTTTGTGTTGTTTATTTTGCATAATACTTTGAAGTGCAGAGATAACGCAGGATTATTTCAACATCGGTATGCTGAAGAACCATCACCTCTATGATCTTAGTGGCACGATCTGTGAGTGATGTTACAAACTATTTGACCACGGTAACAAACTTCAAACATAGAAGCGCCACTGTATTCCTGGTTTTATCAAGATTTCACATTGCCCATCTTAAAAAAAAAGATTTCCTCCGTGACAGTTTTTATCAAATTGTGAATGAGAAACATTAAAAAATATGCTATTTTATTTAAAACTTATAATAAAACATAATTATCTGAGAAGTGTCCTCCGAGATAAGGTTTCTAGTATTATGGAGTAAAATTGTCCACCCTATGACGACGGGGATTATGAGAGCGGTAAATGTGGTAATCTTTGGGCACCTCTTGATTATTTAAATAACAATAACTATTTTAAATAAAGTTGGTTATTAATATAAACTCTTTTTATTTATTAAATCATAAAATACCTTTTTCAGGAAATGTACCCAAAGGTAGGGGTCTATGAAATGTAACGAAGCTATTAATTGTGTTTTTTTTTCCTAATAGTGGGCTGTGGCAGGGAGGATAAAATAACACAATAGCCCCCACCCCCCTTATAATTCGAGGTAACTTTTTACTAACACGTCTAGTACCAGACAATGGGGGTAGAACCGAGAGTGTGGGGGGGGGGGCATTGCCTGCCCGGTAAAGAATTAGGGCCTTCCTGGAATAAATATCCCCCCCCCCCTATTTAGATTTATTCACCCCCATGATACTCTCAAATATAAAGCCCCCAAAAACTTTTTGTTTGTTTTTATTGGTCCCCTCCATTCACACCTAATTATGGAAAAGTTATATACTATACAATTATGATATTTATACCATATAATGGATACTAAATATTCAAAGGATTAATAAATTTTATTATTATTATTATTAGCACCATGTCTTACTACCCGTTCGGGTTATACGCAGATTAATAAAAACACAATAAAAATTGTCACGTATCATAATGATTAATTTTGCAGAATAAGGCGCTCATCACCAAATGTGACTGTTTGCTTTTGAAATTAGGTTTTATGGGGGTTTGGTCTTGTGGGCTTAGGTTTTGTAAAGGTACTTTAGACGAAGTGATTCTTTAGAGACTCAAGGATGTTTCGAAGAAATTTATGAAGCTATAATTTTGGTCCAGGGAGGCTGGTTAAAATGAAGTTAACAAATAGAGTTTAGGAGCTTTGAATTAGGCAGGCGCATAATCTAGCTATAAAATTCTAGTGTTGGGATCCTGTACCAAACAATTCTCCCCACTGGACTAAGCACACCCCCTATGACACTTCCTACTCACAGCATTATTGTAAAAGTTCTAGTTCCAGTGATCAGACATTGAAGCCAAAGAGCGCTAGTGTCTTAGCATATTAGCATGTGCACTATTCAAATATTGTAAAGAAGTTTGAACTATGTTTTCATTTGATGATTTTAGGTAAGATGGTGAGTAGACAAAATAATTAAGATGACCAAAAAAGGAGATTATTAGTAAAATACATATTATCAATTATAATAATTGATTGCCCAAAGTTTTTAAAAAGCATTTAAATTTGCTTGGTTATACATACTTTTTTTTAAAATCATATTTAGCTCGGTAGATTGTGTGTGTTTGTGTGTGGAGGGGGGTGGCAGGGGGATGGAGAGGAGAGGGGGAGGTTACGCAGTACCTTACCACCCTTCAACTCTACTACAGTAGCTTACAACCAAGGGATCGCGGCCCTATTTGGGGTCATGGAGTGCTTCGGGAGAGGTCACAGGACTTGTTGAGCTTATAGTTTTATATTTACTTTGTTCATATGTTAGAATGAATACAGGAAGGTGCTAAATCCAAATTAATAGAAATGTAAGCATTTAAAATTATAAATACGGCTTATGTTCCTTTTGGTTACACAACTCTGATTTAGCTGACTATGACAGCCCAGTATTTTGATACCATACCATCCAAAATACCTACTGCGTTGTTGCAACATCTTAGTCACATTCGTATAGTCAATATATAAGCAATTTATATTAATTAAAACAATTATCGTTGAGCACGTGGGCTTGACGTCACTTTCATTTGGTGTTTTGGGGATGGATAAGACGGCTTTCAAATTTTGGCTGGGCTTACAGGGGGTGATATTTCATAAATGATTACCACTTCTCCCTCCAAGTAAATAAGGGTATATTTCCTCTAAAGTCTTCCTACTTAACAACTGTAATTAAATTTGTATAGCAGTGGATGCAGCGAAAAGATAATTGGGCACTAAGATTTAGATGTTTGTAGATGATCAGGGACCAGCGACGAAAATTGTGGTCAAACCGTGCGAAAGTTTGGAAACCGTTACTCTAATATATTATATTTATAATAATATTCCTACAACTTGAATAAAACACAAAGTGTATAAATTCTTCCCACGCCCTCCCTCAGTGTGCAGAGCTAATTATTTATATAAAGAGAAAGTGTATATAGCATTATCAAGCAACATTAATTATTTTACACTCATTATCAAACAATTATTGTAATTGACGAGTTTATTAAAAATAAAATTATTTTTTAAGCTATTAATTATTTTCTTTCGACTCCATATTACTTAAAACAATAAAATTAAAGCTATGTGTTTCATACTTCTCTTATAATATTTGAATTGCGCGCGTGATAAAATGCTTAGATACTAGCGCTCTATTGTATGATGTCTGATCACAAAACTAAAGAATAGCCATTCTCGTATATCTTTGCGAATGCGTTCATGTTTAATTAAGGAATACATAATTGATTAATTTAAATTTAAATTTATCTGTTGACTCAATCAATACGTATTAGAATTCATCCACTTATTTATTTGAAAATAGCCAACTTACAGAGATGAGCTAAATATATTTTTATAACTATATTAGCTTTGGAAAGGTTTAAAAGTTGGTCAAACTGTTTAAATTAAACAAACTTGTAGATAATAAATCGTAATCAATTAGTCATCCTCAAGTGATCTTAGATTTTACGTATATTTATTAATCGTAAATAATTATAGGGATTTTGTATAAGAACTGAGAAACATGTTCCGGTCAACGTCTAATTTTGACAAATTGTTAGGTGGGCATTATTTGTTTACCAATAAATTATTACATTTTCTTATTGTTAGGTCTTTTGACATTTCATAAAAAACATCACTTTTATTTAGGGGGTAAAATTGGGGCCTAAATACTGTGTTTATAATCGATATATTACTTGTATTTATTGATGGTTTTAGATAAAGCTACGAGCAACCTACGTCTGGAAACGGATTGGCCGGCCATTCTTCAAATATGTGACCTCATAAGGCAAGGTGATGTCCAGTAAGTATTCTTTTTGACAAGTTGTTTGCGGGCTGTTTCCAGGGTATGCAAGGCTTGACGGGACTGTACTGGTAAACTGTTCTCCATTCGACCAACCACACACGAGATAATGTAATCCGAGAATGTATGTTAACTGGCTTTTAAAGGTCAACTTTGATACTGAAGGGAATATGGACCCATTTACTGGTGCATTCCCGTTAAGTCAGGCTTGCCATGGGGTGCCCCTGATGTTTATGCTATGCCCAACACCAGGTCTATCGTGGGGGGTTGACAATTAGGAGGACATTTCACCATAGTTTGAATAAGAACAACGTTGATAAGACCTCAAGAGTGTGTGGATACTAAAACTGTCCCCAACATAACTTCTAATATTTTGAAAGACGGTTGTGAATCTTTAAGCTTGTACCGTCGCAAACCTCGTTCTGAGTTGAGACCATAGGACAGAAACTCGAGTGTGAATCAGGAGGAAAACTAATACAAACTAACTTACAGTTCATTTACATGCCAAGAAATGCTTTAGACGGTTAGGTCTACAAACAATTTATATGTATTCATACGTCAAGTCGTGTAGCCGAATCTTTTGATAGATATTAACAATTTAATAACATGCTAAAATGTTATCAATGGCTGTATCTGAACCTTCTCGAGGATCACGCTCCACACATACACACTTCCTATCAGCGCCTTGCTACATCAGTGCTACCAACTATCTTAGAAACCATGTTTTAACACCATCTATCAAACCTAATGAAAATAAATATCCCACAGCATTTAAATTATTATTATTATTAGCACCGCGTCTTACTACCCGTTCGGGTTATACGCACTTACGCTAATGTGTAATGGTAGGGTGATTGTGAGATGAAATGGAGGACCTACAGTTTAATGTGGGATCCGAACCACGGTGGAGGCCTGACATTCCCCACATTCACAAGATGTCTTGTCAGAGGTGAAGGAAGGGTTTGGTAATCAGATAAATCTGTGCCGGGACCTGGGATTGAACTCCGGCAGCCAGCACAGAAGTCTGACACCTTACCCCTAGACCGCCAGGTCACCGAGTTAAGATACAACCAATGTTGAACGAGGGGGAAAAAAGTTTGTAATTTTCAAAATGAGAATTTGACTATTTTCTCGCTATATATATTTTCATTTATTTTCTTAACAATTAAAATTGGGTAAAATCTACAGGCCAAATGAAATTCTGGTAAGGAGGAACATTTAGGAAAAAATCCTTTTCTTTTGCTACAATATTTTATATTTTTCTGCCTCTTGATAATATCTAACAGCGGTGATGGTTAGTTGCCTCAGAAGCTGGGAAAGCAGCGTTGGAGGGGGGGGGGGTTGCGGGTTGCGGGTAAAAATGTTCCAAGGCTTGGTTTGTATCTTTGGCTTCTAAGCTCTTTATCTAAACAATTCTAGTGGTATAAAATGTATTTAAGTATCATGCCGAATACGTAGAATTAGGCTACACTTGGTTTAAATCAATATTTCACCGAGAATAAAACGTCAAAGAACAAACTTGACCAATCCATTTCAAGACCTTTTAAAGCTGTCCTGGAAACACGACCGACGTAAAACTGACACTTGCACATAGACCAGCACTGTACAAGAGCTCTCGGTAGATATCTTACTATTCTCTCACTGTCCTCCACGGACACACACCCCCTTCCTCACGCCATGTTGGATGATTTGGAAGCAAGCTCGAGTTGGTTTCCTCCACGGACACACACCCCCTTCCTCACGCCATGTTGGAGGCTTTGGAGGCAAGTTTGAGTTGGTTTCCTCCACGGACACACACCCCCTTCCTCCCGCCATGTTGGATGCTTTGGAGGCAAGTTTAAGTTGGTTCTCGGTCGGTCTTCATAACGGGGACAGACCCATTCTCACGCTTTACAAATACCAACCTCAAACAAAGATGTTGGCAACACTATAAAATATAGACCTAAACTTGTTTCCGTGGCTGCATAGTCTGGGGTGTGTGTCTATCGCATTAGACTAGACTGGACTGCCGATGACAGGAGGTGAAGGTTCGAATCTCGGTTGGGTGCACTGAGTTATTTTCCCCCCTAAATGGCTTTCCACTCTCCCTCCATGTAAATGTGGATACTCTTCTTCTAAATTTAACCTTTCTCATCCTTATCTCATCATATGTTTATAACCTGAACAGGTGGTAAGACGTGCTAATAATGACGACGGGGGTGAATATAAAAATATTTATGTGAACATAATAATGTATTGTTTTGCTCAAAGTAGGCACGCACGGCTTTCACTGCTTACGTGGGCTGACTGCCCCTCATCATATGTGGCGGCTATGGATCACACGGCTTGATGCATGAATACATGGAGATAGTTTTAGTAACCTTTACGATTGTGGCCCGACATTGTGAGGTCATGAGGATTCAAGGGTTCCGATGATTCAAGGACATGTCATTTATTTTGTGTTCTCAGACCCAAATATGCTCTGGCAGCGATCAAGAAGAAGTTGTACAACGCTAACCCTCACATCGCTGTCTTTGGACTACAGGTAAACATCCTGGTGGGGGTTGGTACTTTCCGATGTAGTATTCAACCATTTTTTGTTGGTGTACCCCCAGATATAATTATTTATCTTTGACTTTGTACCACCAAAGCTGTTGGCGCGTAGTGTGAGTTCTCAAGAGGCGCGCACCCTCCCGATGCCTCTCTCTGCGCCCTTGTGTGGAACTCCGAAGGAAGAACTAGCTTTCAAGTTATATATTATATGATCTATATATATTTTAAATTCTACATACACCTTAAGATCTCTTCATTCGTGTACTCCAGGTTGAATATCACTGATCTATAGAACTGGTTCTAAAACTCTGGTTGGGGGGAAACGGGGGGAGGGGGACAGTCAGCAAGATTGGACACTATTAAAAATAAAAACGAGTGAACTCACCACTGCCCCATTCAGTAGTTGCGCCTCCCAAGTCGACTCCCTGCACAAGCACAACATACCACGATACACATTACGCGCAGACTAATCGCGTGAAGATTGTGTAAGCTTGAACAGTGATTCATCGCGGGGCATGTTGGGAAATGTGTGATGTACATGCCCGAGAAGATGGTGCTTTGTAAAAATCATTTGTTCTAGGTCTTTCTCTAAGCTACTCAATTTTTCTACCCCTGTCTGGTTACCCCTTCCCTCTCTTCTTTGTTTTCGTTACCCCTCTTTCCCCCCTCTCTGAGCAAGAATGTTAGCGTATATAAAGGTGTAATTCAGATGTGTGTTTTACTCTTGTCAGGATACTGTCCTTGGACACATGTAGGTGTCCAGGATGTTATAAGGCACAACATTCTATTTCGGCTATTATATTTTAAAATCCTTTTTCGGCCAATAAATATTAATATCAGACTTTCCAAAATTTATAGATAACTAATTACACAAGGATATCGTGTACAGCCTCGATCTCTTGATATGTAAATTTAGTTATGATAAATAATGTTTGTCTTTATATTAGGCTTTCTAGACGCAAAGTCCCCTTTTTGGGCTATGTGTGGTATTAATATTTTCAATATAAATGAGACGCCATATTTATGCGAAAATTGGTCTTATATTCTTATGAGGACTATGTTATTAACTTTATAGCCCGTCTGGCATAAAACTGATTTTTTATTCAGTAGTATTTTGCTATTTATTATACCTAATCTTTTTATAATTTTTTTTAAACTTGACAACCTACGGTTGAGTTGAATTTATTGTTTGGGATCGGTTCTGAAGCCCACCTGGCGGGAATTAGGCTGTCTCATCTTAATGACGCTTGGTCCGGTGTTGTATTTATTTATGTACAAGTGCTAATACTTGTAAAGTATTATGAGTACTTTAAATTGAATCTCTTGTGGAAGTCATTGATGACTCGAGTAATCAATTATTAATCAAGTTTAGGGTGATTGATATGACCGGTGACTATTGCTTTTATAATATTATCCTATATTTTTCTTTGTATTGTGCAATATTCAACCTATATTATATCTTATATTAATAAATAAACTGTTATTTACAAATAATATATTTACATTTCATAAAACCCGCCTCGGTGGCGTAGTTGGCTAACGCGCTAGTCATGTTGAAGCTCGACTGCTGAGGACGGGGAGATCGAGGTTCGAATCTCGGTCGGGTGAATTGGGGGGGTCTTTTTCCTAAATGGTTTTCCCACTCTCCATCCACGCAAATGCGGGTTCACTTCCTCTAATTCACCCTTCCCAATTCCTATTCCATTAGCGTAATTAGTACTTAAAGCGTATAACCCGAACGGGTAGTAAGACGCGGTGCTAAATATTATTATTATTTTTACGTTTCATATCCTTATGTTATATCCTTCACCGACAGCCATAGGGTATCCAATATTTAAGTTATTAAATATTTGTAGAGTGTGTTCGGGGAAGCAGAAGACAAATGGACCTGAGTACGGTCTGTTTACCTTGTGATCGTCCTATCGGCTCCTCTGCATTTATTAGGTTTTTGGGATTCTTATTTAATATTAATGTTGTGTACCAGCCTTTATTCTTTGGTGAATAAGGGTGGTGTTACACATTAATGTAGATATCTCATTTGCAACAAAACTTTAACCGGCTTTAACACATGAACAAATTCTTTTCGTGAGAAATTTATCACATTTTAATTCACCAATGCGCCCTGTCCTCTGCCTCCTCCTTCCTAAGCTCCTCTTTCCCTCAACCTTTCCTCCTATGACATAGTACAGAAGACAGTTCCTCCTAAGGATGTGCCTGATCCAGTTTGTTTGTACCAAAGAATAACATCCAAAATGGTTCTCTTCTCAACCGCTATAAATAGAATATATTTATATATATTTAAACTCTCATCTACTGTAGGTTTTAGAGAGTGATATAAAATGTAGTAGCAGGGGGGCAAATGGAAGACTGGCAATGTGGTCACTGACCTGTCTCTAACGACAGGTGCTGGAGTCGTGCGTCAAGAACTGCGGCAACCTGATTCACGAGGAGGTGGGCACCAAGCAGTACATGGAACAGCTGCGGGACTTGGTCAGGACGACCAACCACGACAACGTCAAGAACAAGGTCCTCGAGCTCATACAGGCCTGGGCCTTCGCTTTCCGCAACTCCCCCAAGTACAGGGCTGTGCAGGTAGGTCCATAGCGACTCCTCCTACAAGTAGAGGGCCGTGCACGTAGGTCCATAGCGACTCCTCCTACAAGTAGAGGGCCGTGCACGTAGGTCCATAGCGACTCCTCCTACAAGTAGAGGGCCGTGCACGTAGGTCCATAGCGACTCCTCCTACAAGTAGAGGGCCGTGCACGTAGGTCCATAGCGACTCCTCCTACAAGTACAGGGCTGTGTTGTAACAATAGTGTCTCTGTGTGGAGTACCTGCTGGAGTGTGGTTAAATACAAGTCCATTGTTGTACATTTTAAAAATGGTTGTCTCCATTGCTTCTTCTACTGAGCCTGTGATGTTCATTTGTCGGTGGTCGGAGTAAAACTGTCTCGTGTACAAGAGGGATCATTGACAATTGTGTGTGTTGTGTCAGTTGCGTGTGATTGCTATCATTTGTAGACATGAAACAAGTGTTGTAGTTTTTATTAGAGAACCCCCAAATCCCTAGATTCGTTAAGAAAATATAAGATTCACGGCTGAAAAAAACTTACAAAAACCAGACCTCAGACAGTTGGTTTAGCTCGTGCAGTTTGTTACCTCATCTTGTATTCTTTATTGAATTATGTTTCTATTCACTCTTTTCCTTCAAGATTTAGATTGTAATTCAAGATTTCTTGGTGAAATGAAAATTACATTTTGTTTTTTTTTGTATCCATCTTTCCTGTAACTTCTTTTATATATAACTTATGTTTACCTCGAAACGAGGTTATCCTTGCCAAGTCTCAAACATCAAATAACATGTTTAGGTGATGAATGTTTGAACTTGGTGTGGACGCAGTATATCCCTGCAAGTGGCTGACTCATGTGTTATCTGGTGATATGTGAGCGTGTGTTTGTGTGAGTTACAAGGTCTTGTGAGGTTTCACGACTCTTTCAAGGTTTCTCGGTTAGTCGGCCGACAAACTAGCACGGCAACTGCGAAACATCTGTTCTTAGTCGAAAGTGTTCTGAGCAATGTTGGCTTCATTGCGTGAGTTTGGTTATAGCTTCCTCTGTTCCAAGTGGTATTGTCTCTTGGTGTTTAGAAAGTGTACGTCTGACTAACATTAGCTTCATTGTGTTCCTCGTGGCTCTGCAGATAGATTCATACTCGGTTTGAAACTAACTTTGATTTGACTCCATTTCTTGTACAGTGCGATTTTCATAGGAAGACACTTTTGGAACTACAGACATATTTTGTTGCTGTTAAAATTGATAACATTTTACTATTATTATTATTATATATGTATTGATAATATCTATCAAAGGTGATAGCTGCAGATCACATGACCTGATGTATGAATACATAAAAGTAAGGGGAAAAAGGGGATGGGCTACAAAGATACTTAATATCGCCATACTTTTGTAAATAGTTCTCGTTATTCCTTTTTCTATCGCGTATTACTACCCGTCCGGGTTGTACGCACTTACGCTAATGTGTAATGGTAGGGTGATTGTGAGATGAAATGAAGGACCTACAGTTTAACGTGGAATCCGAACCAC
The DNA here is from genome assembly GCA_902141375.1 of Timema poppense. Classification (NCBI taxonomy): domain Eukaryota; kingdom Metazoa; phylum Arthropoda; class Insecta; order Phasmatodea; family Timematidae; genus Timema; species Timema poppense. The sequence continues at coordinate 13,015 of CABFOV010009704.1, forward strand.
GGTGGAGGCCTGGCATTCCCCACATTCACAAGATGTCTTGTCAGAGGTGAAGGAAGGGTTTGCCGGGACCGGGGATTGAACCCTGGACCCCAGCACAGAAGTCAGGCACCTTACGCCCCGGACCGCCAGGTCACCTCCCTCACTACACCCAAGCGAGATTCGTACCGCTGTCCCCCCGTAATTGGCGGTCCAGTCAACGGCCAGAGTGGCTCCTTAAATTATTCCAATGTAACCACATTTTGTCTCACGATATCGGTTAGAGCTTCATATTAAAGACCAGGGCTGTGGCGTTGGTACATCTTCCTGGACTCGGGCTCCACAGCCCTGTGTAAGATCTCCCTCCGGTTCTAACCTCGTGTCCGTCTGTTCAGGACACTGTGAATATTATGAAAACTGAAGGCTTCAAGTTCCCGGCTCTGAAGGAAAGCGACGCCATGTTCTCCGCGGATACCGCTCCCGAGTGGGCGGACGCTGACTGCTGTCATCGGTGCAGGGTCGCCTTCGGTGTAGTCCAGCGCAAGGTATGCTTGCTTACATGTGTGTGTCAGCTGACTCGGAGGGCTACTAGTACCCCTTTACTAGTCGCTGACTGTGTTTTGTTTGTGTCTGTGATGTTAGCACCACTGCCGAGCTTGCGGCCAGGTGTTCTGTGCTCAGTGCTCCTCCAAGACTTCAACCGTCCCCAAGTTTGGGTTTGAGAAGGAGGTGCGGGTGTGCGAGGCGTGCTACGATTCGGTCAACAAGTGAGTAGCGTCCCAGAGAGTCTGGATGAGAGTGAGAGAGATATGTGTGGTAGATTGCCGGTCCTGGTTTGTTGCACCCTCACACAAGCTCTGCTCTTGTGTGTCTATTCAGGTCTACCACTACACCCGGCCCCACCACCGCCACTGCTCTCAAAGGAGAGGGTGATCTGCCCCCCGAGTATGTGTCCAGCTCCCTGGCGCAGCAGAACCAGGTACGTCTATTAACCGGTACAAACCGTAATACATCCTGTACATAGTGTAGCCCTCAAGTGAGCCGTACCGACCGAGCGTTGCCGTATGTTGACAAAGATAGTGCCAACATTTGTGGATAGAGGGTGTCATGTGGTCAGCACAACAATCCCTCTCATTGTTAGTCTCATCTTTCTAAACCAGAGCTGCTACTTCTTTATTCAAATATCTTCGCATTTCTCCTCGCGAGTTTGACCTCATTCCAGACCCACTGCTTCACAGGATCGAACCCAGGACCTCTGGATCTGTAGCCAGGGGTACTGACCTCTAGACCAGAGAAGTTATTATATTTCATTGTTTGAAAATCAAATAATAGGTTTTTTTGGTTGCTAAGCAGTGCTGTTGTTGCCACGGTAAACAATTTTGGCGATTGGCCGCTAACACAAACCCGCCAGAACAACAAGGCATTGTCAACTGTTTATTTCAAGATGTCCGCGGCCAGTCCAAATCACCGAGTAGCGGCTCCTTCTATGTGAACGTTCACAATCTTGTCAAGAGCTCATGAAGAAACTGTTCCACAAAAACGGGGCCCAGGAAGAAAATGTCCCGCCGGTAACTCGAGGGTTTCGTGCTGGCTTTTTAACCTTCTTGTTAGGTTAAGTAGGAACGTAAGCGACTTAAAGTGTCCTTAAATGAACCTGTACTGTTTTAAACGTAAACATACCAAAGAAAAAAAAAAAAAAATTTTTTTTAATCTTTATAATTTTGAAACCTAAGCTTTGATCCGACTGTCACAAGAAAAACCTTATCTGACATCTAGAGAAGTTAATGTATTCATGCATCATAAATAAACACGTTATCACAGGCTGTGTAGTTAATTCAGATGTTTTCAATATAATTACTGTAATTAACATAACTCAGAATATCTATAATTGGACATATTGAATATTTCAACTAAATACATCACAAGTTTCCTGAATACAAAGCCAACATTTCTCTTAAAAGCCAAGTCAAAGCTCATGCATTTTTTAAACTAAGTTGATGTTCTCTAAGCTTGTCTCACCCCTGGCAGCTTGTCACACCCCTAGCAGCTTGTCTCACCCCTAGCAGCTTGTCACACCCCTAGCAGCTTGTCTCACCCCTAGCAGCTTGTCTCACCCCTAGCTGCTTGTCGCACCCCTAGCAGCTTGTCTCACCCCTAGCAGCTTGTCTCACCCCTAGCAGCTTGTCTCACCCCTAGCAGCTTGTACGCACCCCTAGCAGCTTGTCTCACCCCTAGCAGCTTGTCAAAGGTTGTCTGAGCCACTTTAGCGAGCTCCTGGCGGTTGTTTCAGGCCCCGCCCCGCAAGACGGAGGAGGAGCTCCGGGAGGAAGAGGAGTTCCAGCTGGCTCTGGCGCTCTCCCAGTCCGAGGCTGAGCACAAGGAGAAGGAGGTGAGTGACACCCTCCTGGAGGAGTAGCTCTCGATCAGGCTGGTTATTGCTTCCTGCACCATCTGGTAGCACTCCCATGTACTAGAGGAGTTCAGAAAGCGTGTCTTACACACTAAGCGAGCATCGAAAGGTATTCTCACATACCTGCGAGGGTTATTTTACGCGCCACTATCGACACGGGACCGACAGCTTTACCTCTCCCTCCTAAGGAAGTTGTGCTACAAATTCTTATCTCTCAATAAAAATCAATTGATTCCCAGTTGGGTTTGAACCCATGCACATTGGGTCCAGAGGTGAACACTTTACCCCAAGACCCCAGAGGTCAACGTGTACATGTCAACTTTTGGAAAAGCTGTGTATAATATTATCTTTGCACTCTCTGGTACCGATTAACCCAGTGTGTAAAGTTTTGAAAAACTTGCGCTCGGCTTTAAAAAATAATCAGATTTAACATTATTTGGAAAAAAAAAAAATCTTTGAATAGTTATTAAGTTTTGTTAGTTAAACATATTAGGTGTATGTGGGTAGGTAGTTTTCGAGTGAAGTTCGAACCAAGATTGAATGATAACATCGTGTGTTTTTTTCAGAGTTATAGTCAACGTTTCGAAGCTTCGCAAGATTATATTACATACATAACATTATAAAAACAAGTACAATATAATATTCTTACCAGCATAAAACAATTACCAACAATACTCAGACTCTGATAATATGGAATGTAAATTGTAAATATAGACTTGACACAGCCGTAATGTCTTGTAGTGAAAATGTTAGGGTTTGGCGCGGCCATTGCCGGACTAGAGCGAGTGTTCCCTCATTTTTCCTGGCTGGTTGTTTTCTTCCAGAAGAAGCGCACTGCTACAATGATGTCGAGCGCTGCCGCCAGTCGCGCCAAGCAGTACTCGCCACCTCCACACACGGTGAGTACCAGAGTTGTCGGGAGAGTGCCGAAATCCACTCTTTTACAAACCTGACTCTACAATAGTAACTAAATATTAACACTCATTATAGTATCCATACATTCCGTTAAATGTTAAACTCTGGTCGTTAGGTTTGTCTTATATCTATGTTGGGCGCATATGTAGCCCTTGCCGTGTATAGAGCCCCGGACTCATTCCAGGAGAACGTCCCAAGCCACGAGGAGGAGGTGGACCCAGAGCTGGCTCGGTACCTCAACAGGTCCCTGTGGAACCAGCGCAAGGCCACCGCCGAGGAGAAGGAGACCGGCGCCGACAGGGACAAGAGCGCCAGCCCTCTGAGCCAACCCTCGGCACCGGTCAACATGTCCAGCCCCCTGACCTCGGCACCCAAGGTGCTCCATGACATCACAAACACTGGCACGGTAAGACACCTACCGTCGTGTAGGACGGAAACATGTCCAGCACCCCTGACCACGGCACCCAAGGTGCTCCACGACATCACAAACACTGGCACGGTAAGACACCTACCGTCGTCCGGGTTCAGATCCTGAGTGGGTGTTAACAACATGGCGGATAGGGTTGAATCCAGAGGAAGTGTTTCTGTATTTTCATGGGGAGAGGGTAGGAAAACCATTTAGGAAAAAAACACCCTCAGTTCACCTGACCGGGATCGAACCACAATCTCCCTGTCATCGGCAGTCTAGTCTATTGAGAGAGTGATGTCTTAGACCATGCAGCCACTGAAGTAGGTTTTAATATTTAAAAATTGTATTAAGCAAAATATAGTATAATATGTAGTAATTAAAATGATAGAATTTTATGAAAACACAGCTCAAGAGTAAAAACACTAACACATATTTACACACACTTCAATATCTCAACAGTCTTATTACATCTTGCATCACTGACGCTACTTCCTGTTCAGTACTACTACTACTACTACTACTACTGCTACTACTACTACTACTACTACTACCCGAGGAAGATGTTAGGATCTTATAGAAATATCGAAGTGTGTATAGATGTGTGTTAGTGTTTTTATTCTTATCTGTGATCTAATAACATTCATACATTCAGTTAAGTGTTAAATTACTAGTCTGGGGTCTGGTTGTTAAGTTCTTCCCATATTTATTACTGATTTTGAACCACCAATAAGCAGTATTAGAGCTTTAAAACAAATTTTACTTGAAATATCGAAAGAAAGAAAAGTCGGGATTTGAGTCTTGAATCCAAAGTCTTCTTGACTCCTCGAGGTGTTCGAGGGCCCATCCCTAGTTTCAGTCGACACGTTTGGTTTAACTTTGAACATTTGGTAGTACCAACAGTTCCTGTTCAAAAGTCCACCACGCTAACCACTCGGACACGTGTTATTTGTGTCTGTCGTGTTTGTTGCAGCAGAAGCAGGAGAACGGCGAGTCGGACGGCGAGATCGAGGAGTTTGTGGCAGCCCTCAAGGGTCAGGTCGAGATATTCGTGAACCGCATGAAGTCCAACTCTAGCAGAGGACGGTGCATCGCCAACGACAGCTCAGTGCAAACTTTGTTCATGAACATCACCGCCATGCACTCCCGCCTGCTGAGGTATATCCAGCAGCAGGACGACAATCGGGGTGAGTACCTGGGCTCTCCCTCCTGGCGAGTTGTGCTCTGTCCAGCGGCAGCAGTGTGAATTGTGTTCTTCCTCTCATCGTGTCTGTTTCTATCCACCTTTCGAGTTTCACCTTCGTATAATAAACAATGACATTTGCCTCGCAGTGTACTACGAGGGTCTCCAAGACAAGCTGACACAAGTGAAGGACGCTCGGGCTGCGCTCGACGCGCTCAGAGAGGAACACAGGGAGAAGTTGCGCCGTCAAGCGGAGGAGGCCGAGCGTATCAGACAGATGCAGATGGCGCACAAGCTGGAGATCATGAGGAAGAAGAAACAGGACTACCTGCAGGTGAAAATGCGCGATGTGCACAAAGGATATTTTTGTGTTGCGTAGTGGATAACCTTCCTGCACACGTCTGGGCGCCATCTAAAGTATTGCGCTTCTTTTTCTCATTTATTACCATTATAATTTTAGAATGATTGAGAAATATTGACAAAACTACTTCCACATTTCATAATAGCTGACGGGTGACCTGGTGGTCTAGGAGTAAGGTGTCAGACTTTTGTGCTGGCGGCCGGGGTTCAATCCTCGGTCCTGGCACAGATTTATCTGATTACCAAACCCTTCC
>CABFOV010009705.1:0-18513 GCA_902141375.1 Timema poppense
GTGTTGGTGCGTGCATGTGTGTCCCATCCGACGGGGAGAGGTCTCGACCAGACTTGGTGAGCCTTGGTGAGTGTAGAGCCTCTATATTACCGGGTTGTTGGTTTTAGATGTTTGTTATTTGGAACATCGTTACATAATGAACACCACAGATACCAAGTTTTAGCCCAATCTGTAAAATAGTTTTGGCTCTAACCCAAAGTACAGACAGACAGACAGACAGACAGACAGAAGGCATCGTGAAAAAAACTTTCAGTTTCAGAGGGTCAGGGAACATCAACATTTACCAAAATCTCAAGTTCAAATTTTTTACGATTACAAAACTTTCTCTCCGAGGTGTAAAAGAAGGTAAAAATAGGACTAATAATATTTTACAGGACTATTTAAATATTACCCCTCAAAGAAGTATTCTTGAAAAATATATAATATTAATGTCTGGCTTATTATTTTAGCACCACATCTTACTACCTGTTCAGGTTATACACCTATGTACTAATTACACTAATCGTTTAGGGAATAAGATATCTTTATTTACAGTAAATGCACCAACATTTGTGTGGAGGGAGGTTGGAAACCGCCCTCACTACACCCAACCGTTCCCAACCCTAATCTATCCGTCTTCAGCAGTCTAGCCCAACACGAGATTAGCACGTTATATCACGATCAGGCTTATTGAAAACAATTTGATGAAATTTCTAGTATTTTTTCTTGTATTGATTTATTACACATTTACTCATTTTTATTTTCTTGTGACCTTTCAGTTAGAGAAAGTGTTGTAATAGACTCTACTAAAAAAAAATATCTAATTATATCCTTACAATTTAGGTTAGTCTACTTCTGGGCCAAAAGAAAAAATATTGATTTCCTCAAAATCTACTTCAAAATCTAATTATATCCTAACAATTTAGGTTAGTCTACTTCTGGGCCAAAAGAAAAAATGTTGATTTCCTCAAAATCTACTTCAAAGAAATTAAAATTTGTATTCAAACATTATTAAACAGCGCGAACAAAATGTTTCATCTCATTATTCCATGAAAACTACCTATAGGGTACCTTAAATAAGCAGACATCTCCAATTGGGATCATATCTCTGTAATTCATTGAAATATAAAATAACATAAAATTGTAAGATATAGCACTATTAAAAATAAAAATAATTTGTTTGTAAATATTTCTTGATTAAACCTAGTTTTTTTTAACTTTTTACAAATATATTTTTCTAAATAGAAGTCCAGAAAATCGTGAGTTTATTGTTATGCTCTTTGGTGAACAGATATGTTAATATTTTAAATATGTTTTTTGTAGTGTATAATATTTCATGTGTGCTTTTGGATACATTTTTGCGACAGTATATATTATTTCGGTTCACATACACTATAAGCTTCGAGTATCTCTCTTCGTTTGTATCTAGAGGAGTGAGATAATGTGTGGTGCAGCGTATCATCTATTATTTAAATAAATTTAAATAAACTAATATTTAAATACAAACCCCGGTATTATCGTTTCGTAACTATTCTTTTTCCTATCTGCTTGAACAATTTCTAGCTGCCACAAATTTAAAGTTTTTTTCAATATAACATAATATATATTTAAAGACTTTTTGTTTATAAAAAATTTAAAATTATTCTAAATTTAATGTATTATTTCAAATACTTAATATCTGTTTATTGGGGGGATATATCAAAAGGTTTAATAATAAAATATTTTATTCAAATTTTTATTAGATTTTATTGAAGTCAGTAAGTTAAAATATTTTAAAGTTAGAATAACCCGCTTAAGTGGCCACATGGTTTAAGGCACTACTCTCGCAATTTACTTGAAGATGGGGGGATCCAGGTTCGAATTTTGGTCGGTTGTACTGAGGGTGAGGTTTCCAAAATGGTTTCACACTCTCCCTTCACGCAAATGCAAGTACACCTCCTTTAATAAATATAACCTTCTTAATCCATAAAACCATTAACGTAACTAGTACATAATCTTATAGCCCAAACGGATAGTGAGACGCGGTGCGAAAAAAAGATATAATAGGCTATTTTTAAATTACAAATGTGATTAAGAAAACGTTATTGACACTACAAATCTACAAATATATTGTAATAACATATGTGGTTACATTTTCCATGAGGTCAAACAAATCTGATCTAGTATTGAGACTAAAATTTCACTTGGATTTTATTTTTTTGAAGTTATTTCTATTCTTGTTTAAGTAAATGTAGGTACATCTAGCAATAAATTCTCTCTCTCTCTCTCTCTGGTCCTGATGCCATCAGTTTAAATATGAGCACATATATGACGAGTAGTAATATGTGAAACACTTTAATATATACGTAAAAGTTGTTCATTACTATACTAAATGCACTACACACGTGCTAGAATCTATTAGGTGGTTCGTAATAGGTGTGATCATAAAACAAATTCAAATCATGGTCCACTGGTTGGTTGTCCCTTCCATAGTTCTTCTTCCAAGTCTAGTGTAACTCCTGTGGAATTTAAAACACAGCTACAGCCCAACTAATTACTAGATATATTTTCATGTACTTATGCATCCAGACATGTGATATGCAAATGCCACTTTTGGAATATATTAGTTATCAGTGCCTATTAAATAACACTAATGAAGTAATATAATGGGAAAATATCGACAAAAAAAGTTTTTCCTTCAATTCCGACACTTTAGCTCAGTTCAGAAGGCAGACAAGCTACTGACTAAGAGCCATGGGTTCAATTCCTGGTGTGGCCAAAATAGTAGTATCGTTACTGAAATATGGGGTTTCCTCTTTAATATTTTTAGGACTGGGAGAGGTGTATTTTTTAAATTTTAGTGAATTTGGTCCTATATTGATAAAATCAGTCAGTTCAAAAAATTACATTAAATTTCTGAAATTATTAAGAAAAATATATAAGAAGTTATTTCTATGATAGTTAAACCATACGTACACCACCATACACACAATATTCTATAATATTCAGATATAAAGAACACCTTGCATTGAAAGCAATGCCCCGATAAAATACCATGGCCTCAGCTCCCAAGAAAGCTTTAACGACGGTACGGCCAACAAATGTCGGGTAGTGCCAATATTTGCGAATAGTGTGTGTCATATGGTCTTCACAACTAACCAAATTATCAGTTTTATAGACCGAGGCCGCTAAATCTTTATTCATAGCTCACCAATTATTTATAATACTCATGAGGCTTGATTTGACCTCGTTACAGACCCACTGTTTTACAGAAAAAAACTTGAAACATCGGGAATTGAACCCGTGACCTATGGATCTGTAACCAAGAACTCTGATCAGTATACCACAGAGGTGGTCGATGATGCCCTAAAAGGTATTGGAATTCAAGATTAGTGATATACAAAAATATGTTGCAATAAATAAGCACTGACAACTAGAATACGTCTTCTTTGACCTTTTGAGAAAATCTTTACCATTTGACTTAGCTTTTTATTCCGTGTATTTGATTTTCCTTTTCTTACAACCTAACCCCCAGCCCTTCCCCTCCAGCCTATTGGGATCGAAAAGTTTGACAAATCATGGTGTTGGCCATACACCATGACATATACATATGGGGTGTAGGGGTAGGGGTAGGGGTAGGGGTAAGGGCACCCCCCCTCCCCCCCAAGAGAACTTTGTGAGTCAGATAGCGTCCACAAGAACATTGACGTATCTGGTCTTCAATACGTGACGGTGTATCCCCATTGAGAAAAAAATCTTTGTTTTTTCCTAGAAATAAATAATTTCTCTTGTCAACTCTACATCTGAATTAATAGCTTGGCTTGTCGACAATTAAGTCGAATAGTCTAAGATCCGGATTAGGATCGACCTACCATTCGTTGTTTATAACCTCTATTCAAGTGACATTTTTTTCAAAGTTAATTGTTATAAAAAAATGAAAAAAGTTTTTTGTGTGGTTTAGAAGATTCTGTAATTGATTTTAACGATGAAACATTCGAAAAATGTTTCTTAAAGTTATTAATTCGACAAGAAAAAAGTTCTAAGTATAATGATGTTCAGTTAACTAAGGAGTCATTTGACTCTTTAGGCTATCATTAATTGTGTTACATAAAAAAGTTACTATACTAGGATAAAAGTATAACGAAGAGCTTATAAATTTTAGCAGAATTCATGAAGTAAGTATAACATTCAGTATTAAATTAAGATAACCAAATTTTCAATACTTTACTTATTGGTTACTATCCTGAACATGCCGGATATCATAGGCTTACTATTATGATTATTTGCATTGACAGAGACTTTCGTCTAATCCCGATAAAAAAGAAGGTTTATATACCTTGTACAAAGACTTTGTATATCAACAGTGTTAATTCATAAATATTTATATTTCACTCTTTTTCTAATTGATTAAATTTACTTTTTAGGTACATCCAAGTACGTCTATAGCTGACGAGCATCCGATATGTTTAGATCCTATTAGACATTCAAATACCACAGATGCGGAGGAAAGAATAGAGTAATACGGATGCAACAACTTCACTTTCGATTGAGTTTAACAAAGTATTAAAATAACGCCAATTCATTTAATTGCTCTAATTTTATTTTTTTTGTTCATTAATTTATACTACAAAAAAGAGTTTAATTTAACTGTCTTAAATGTTAGCTAAGCTTTGAATAGCTCTTATTGATATCGTCTTAGTGGAATCTTTTTTTAATTTTTTAAAAATTATTCATTACCCATATAAATCTTAACAATACGACTTTAGACGCATCTTCATGATCTATACGCATTGTTTAGTTAATTTTTTGGAAAATTAGATTTAATTTTAAATTTGTTCAACAAATTATTTGCTACAGGTGCCATCTTTTACATCAACTACACGGAATTTGATTGAAGAGGCGTTTGATTCAGTATCAGCAATTCTTGACCCAACAGCACAGATTGAATAATCAATATTGAATAAAAACTCATCAGAATTGGCGTAAACTCTGGATTCATCAGATACAACTCTTCCATACCCAACAGCACAGATTGAATAATCAATATTGAATAACAACTCATCAGAATTGGCGTAAACTCTGGATTAATCAGATCCAACTCTTCCATAATTGTCATCGACTTCCCGTTAACAAACAACATGCATGTTTTGCAGCAACATACATAAGATAATTGGAAAGTGGATAATTATCTTATATTTCCTCAGTAGGAAGAAATAGAACAGAAAAAAAAAACTGCTGACGCTTTGAATGATTCAGAGATACGTTAAAAACTTGAGAACCAAACATTTACCTAACCCACGACCTGCTTCTCTTCAAATCAGGTACAAATGAAGCGGCAGACCAAGGAACTTGTTGATTCCAGTTGGCATGAAAACAGAGAGCTGCATAAGTTATCTTTTGATTCTCTTGTAGATTTTATCACGAGTGAAATAATTGAAAATAATAAGGTAATGTACTTTGCGCAGCTATTTTCAAGCTATCAAGCTCTAATATTGGAGTTCGGAGGGAGTAAAGTGCACCCCAATGACATGGCACTTTACAGTTCCGAATTAAAGCATTTGTTGGACCACGTTGCAAAAAAAAAAAAAGTGTATATGACAGACATCAGCGTATCTGTAATGGCTAATAGCACACAATTTTTGGAGAAAAAAGATGACAACAAATTAGAAGATGTAGCCTACTATTTAATAAATTTCGTAGAAAATGTTGATTACAAACAGCTACCGAGTCTGCTGATGACACCATTCACGGAGAATGTGAGATTCCTGATAAATTGTTTGAATTTATGTACAATCTCAAAATGGAACCCCATGTTCCTCGTAATTCTTTAGACAAAACCTCAGTAAAAAATTACGTCATTGTGTAGCGATATTTATTATTTATGCTGTTACAAAAGGTAGATGTAAACCAGTGAAAAATATTACACTTGGGCTGGTTATGAAGTCTCTAACGAATTCTCGGAAAGTTATCATGATACTCAACACATATGGCCATTCGATTGGGTACAATTTGGCTGAAGAGCTTAAGACAAAGCTTACTTATACAGAAGTCCAAGATAGTATGGTAATACCAACTGGCATTGATGCACTGGATCATGCACGACACAGTCGGAGTCATTTATCATTTTCCTCGTGCGAAAAGTGAATATCCTAGTGATATTGAAGCTACGACATCTTCAACCCTTCAGCTTGATGACTACAGAGACTAATGTGGACATTCTTCACGTAAAATAAGACGTTTCAATGAAATTTCACGACAAAGACAAAGATATACTATTGATAATTTATTTGTCACGAATTTATTCTGTTCCCGTGTGGTTGGGATACAACTGCATGACTTCAACTGATTATAGTAAAATTCAAAAGTCGAGTATTTGACTACAATAAATTCATTCGACATTTTAGGCAATATACATTGAAACGCTCATCATGGCTAATGAAATCGCTAAAAAGTGTCATCAATAACTGATTATAGTCACCTATGATTTGCCATAGCCAAAATTGCAATGCAGATCCAACAGAGTGAAAAACCTACATTTAATAATATTTTAATTAATTTAGGAGCATTCCACATGCAGATAACGTTTTTTTAAAGCGATCGGGAAATATATATACTCCAGTGGATTAGTAAAAGTATTGGTTCAAGCAGAAGTATTAGCAGGAGGCTCAATGAATAGCTTTTTAAACAGCAAGCACTTTAATCACTGCAGGCGACTACACCAACTGATCGCCACTGTGTTACAAATACTTAATTTCGAACAGTATTTGTCTACAACTGACTCATCTCCCGAGATGCTGAATGAACTGTTACAAATAGTTATGGACACTGCATCTAATCAGACTTTATCTGACGTCAACGAGAGAATTGAATGATCTGAGTTTCTTCATTGAATTGTAAAGGGCTACAAAGAGATCTGAAAAAATACTTTGATGGGTGAGGATGGAAAAATGGCTCGACATTTGTTTCAGTATTGTGAATTTATTAACCTTTTCCTTCGGTTTTAAAGAAGCATCCATAAAAGTAATTTTGAACTTTATTTTCGACATGTACAATTTGTTTTTCTCATTAAACCAACCCATTTATGCTAGATGGTTAATAATGTACTTGAGCAACTTGATTAGATTATAGATTGAAGTTTCACCTTTGGTTTCAGAATTACGTTGAGGAGCATTTTCATATATTCAAAGCACCACCAAGCTCCCAAATTTTAGTATAAGCCACTGATACTGACGTCTTGATGATCTTACTGGCTAATACGCATAACATTTCATAATCACAAATTTGGTTAACAGGTTCAACGACCAAGAAAGGAAATAATAAAGATTTTGTTGCATTAATTGTACAGAATTAGCGTTGAAGTTTGGATACACATTATGCCCAGGTCTGCTGGCTTTTCACGCATTCACTGGCTGCAATTATACAATGGCTTTTTAAAATAAAGGGCAAATCAGGCCTTTTAAAATCTTTTCTAAAAACGAGACGTACCAGAAATTTTTTAAGTCATCAACGGATGAAGCGGATATTTTCATCGAAGAAAATATTGAAGTTGTTCAGGAGTTTACTGCTCTTATGTCTGGCATCAAGCATTGCATAAGTGTAAATGATGCTAGATAACATGTGAGGCTTGGTCGATCTTAGTCCGGATCTTGTAATATAACCCAAATTAAATAGATAAAAAATTGTAATGAAATGGCATTCAATCCTCTTTAGAAAGACCGAAAAAGTCTCCATCAAGTAGAAATTGGTTTTCTGATGAGGTGAGCTCAATTTGATATCAAAGGAATTTAGTAAATGCATTTTAATGTCAGTGATTAAATAACTTCAATCCTGCTTGGAAAAATTAACCAAAAGTTGTGTATACACAAATACATGCAAACAGTGGTTTGTTTAGTAAACCAAATAAAAGACAAATAGTTCAAAATAATGATTAGATGTTTGTTTTCAATTCATATAGTTTCAAAACCACAAGTATCGAAAAAATTACAATTTCAATGAATACTTTTGCTGTGTGTTTGATTATTTGTCCGGTCTGTATACATATTTACCTACAATAATTCGGATATAGATGAAGATGAAAATATCAAGAAAAAAGTGTCCACATTTGTGTCAAGGGAGAGTGAAAAACAGTTAAATATAGAAATAAACCTTAATACCAGGGCTTTATTTAGAGCTTTAGAGACCAAAGAGATGAAAAAAATTGGAGATTTCAGCAGTAAAAAAAAAAATTCTATTTTTTCAATTGCTCCTGTCAGCCTCCTTTAAAACCAGGCCTGCTAATTACATCCAACCGAGAATCAAACTTTGATATTTTCCTGACTAACAAACCAGACTTGACTAGCTTGAGGTCCAATTCACGAGCCTCTTGTTAAAAGTTGAATTTCTATTTATTTTCTCACCGCGTCTCACTGTCAGTTTGGGTTATACAGTTTTAGCTCAGGGAGTACAGGAACATGTGGGACTCGCTTCTGCGGTGGTTAGGAGGCATAGAAACAATTAAAAAAGTTATTTTGAACATATGCCCCATTTGACCTGGTTCCAGAGCTATAGTTTTATTTGTACTCCTGTAATGTGTAGATACCCGCTTCGATGGCCGCGTGGTCTAAGCCATCAGTCTCGCAGTAGACCAAGCTCTCGATTATGAGAAAATCAAGGCACAAATCTTGGTTTGGTATGTTCAGGGTAGTTTTTCCAAAATATTTCCCCCCTTTCCCTCTACGCTTACGCGGGTGCATTTCCTATTAATTTAACCTTATTAATCCCTAATACCACTAGCGTAATTACTACGTAAGCGTATAACCTAAACGGGTAGTAATACGCGTAGCTAAAAAAAATATTTGGAAATGCTTAACATTATATAAATATCTCAAAATAGCCGACTTCAGTCTGAATGCAAGCCCAAAGTAGTCGTGTAGTAGAATGCTTCAATCTTTCAAAAATACCAAGTAGTCAGTTGGATTCCTTGACAAACTTATTGTATGTTGACAAAGTATTCCAACGTTGGCAATGTTTGTTTAACAAAGTAATTAGTTTCAAGTGACCCCACAAATAAAAAATAGAATGGATTTAAGTCTGGGGAACGCTCAAACAAGCCAGAAAGTCTTTCAAGGCCTATACATTTGCTAGGAAATCGTTTGTTCAAGAAATTTCTCTACACAAAATGTTTCTTGGAATCACTTAGTAGTATCTCGGAAATGAGGTCCAAAACCACACTGGTTTATCTTAACTTTTTATTTATTTTTGTTTCTCCCGTCCAACGTTGTACTGGATCTCAATGTTATGGTACACCCTGTATACTAACTACATTTAGTATAGCATGAGTAAGGAAATGTACTCGAATATTCATGAAGATAGATAGTGGGTATTCGTACAACCTCTGTAAATCATACCAGGTCTCCGAAACCGATCTTTCCACTACCAGAAATTCAATCTGATCTAATGGTGACGCATTAGACAATGTTACCACAGACGCGTGTTTGAAAGCAAGTTAAATTAAACATTTCACCATACCCTTTAATAGAAACAGGGTGACCTGGTGGTCTAGGGGTAAAGTGTCGGACTTCTGTGATGGGGTTCGGGGCTCAATCCTCGGTCCCGGCACAGATTTATCTGATTACCAAACCCTTACTTCACCTCTGACAAGACGTGTATTAATCACAACTTAGTGAATGTGTGGAATGCCAGGCCTCCACCGTGGTTCGGATACCAAGTTAAACTGTAGGTCCTCCATTTCATCTCACAATAACCCTACCATTACACATTAGCTTAAGTGCGTATAGCCCGAACGGGTAGTAAGACGCGGTGCTAATAATAATAATGTAAAAGAAACACATTAATCGTAACAAATTATCTCTCATATTGCGAAATGAAGCTACTAATTTCGGAATATTAGGACTGTACGCATTTTAAAATTGGAATACACCTTTCGTATTCTGAACATGTAAAGTCTGATAACCACCATTATTGTACGAACCCACCCAATTCTTCAATAAGTGAACGGGGTGAAATAAAAATTTTGGAATGTGTGATAAAACGTGAGTGAAGAGGAATGTTGAAAGGGTTATTGGAGGTGTGAGGGGAGGGTAGGAGGCAAGACGGAATTTGAGAAGTAGGTGGCAATTAACCTATCGACTGCACGGAGCAGAAATCGATTGTCACAAGTCCTCACCAGACCGCCTAGGGTCTAATAAGCTAATTAATTACAGGAACTTAGAAATTAACAGCTGCAACGTGGGTGTTAGAACATTGAGTTTAAGGTAGAGATGGTAAGCTCGAATATTATGGCTTTCGTGAAACTCAAGATTAATAATAGGTTTAAAAAAAATTGTCGGATACATAATTAAGGTCTTGACTCGAAATAAAAAAAATAATAAACGATAAGAGATGGTAAGCTCGAATATTATGGCTTTCGTGAAACTCAAGATTAATAATAGGTTTAAAAAAAATCGTCGGATACATAATTAAGGTCTTGACTCAAAATAAAAAAAATAATAAACGATAAGAGGAATTATATAGATTTGTACATCAGGGAAAAATAACTAAATCACAAAAAAAAAGGACAAAATTGTATTAATAGAATCTAATCAAAAAGGATATTTATTATTATTATGACGCAAGCGACATGGCAACCAAAATAGTATATTTTAGTGATAAAATGCCTTTGAACTATTTCCTCAATATTCAATTTTAAATTATTATTTTTTACTAAAATTTAAGTTCTTACAATTTTAAAGACTCAACGATTCAAATTTAGAATTTGAGATTCGAAAGAAAATTTATGATATGGATTCTATAATTAATATAATATTCTTAGTTTAAAGTGCTACTGGTAAATGGCTCATGACTGGGTAGTATTCTATCGGTGGGAGGAGGGTATCGATGAAGAGGTGTTTTATTGAGTTCTTAAGTTTTCACCCGGTCCTGGTTTTAAAGAAATTAAGTTTTGAGAAAGGTAGCTTAGAACATATAAAATATATAATTTTGACATTGGCGATTAAAGTTAATAGGATGTAAATTTTATTCTTTGAAACATGTGTACAAGTTAATACTTTAACAGCCCACTTCAGTAAACGTATTTTCAAAGGCGTCACTCACGCAATATACTAGACTGGTATTGGCGAGGAGATCTTGGTTCAAATCCCGGTTGGATGTACCGAGGATGTTTTCCTCCATTGTCTTGAAAATATTTAAGTGGTGTAATCTGTATTGAAAGTTAAGTCGATATCATGGGCGGAAAAGAATAAATTGGGTTGCGCTTTCTTTAAAAATATTTTCCAGCAAACCTAGCACGGCTCTTTCAAAATCCAAGAAAAACTTTAATATAGGTTAGAGTAGTTCATTAGGCTAAAAAAAATAATGGGTTCTGTTAATGTGGGTAAACATTTGGAAATCATATTAGGAAATAGAAGATCCACAAAAGGTAATACAAAATGGTTGTATTAAGCATGCTTTAGTACTCATATAGCAAGAAACTAGTTTAGATAGTTATTTTTAAATTCAATTCATTCGGTGATCTTAGGGGCTCCCGTTGACCTCAATAAATGACAGCACAATCGTATTGCATGAGACATACAGACATCGATTCATAAATTACGTATTAATGTTTCCTTGGTTCACATAAAAGATTATATTTGTTATGTGGATAACATGAAAATCAGTTTTAAATGATGGTATTTTCTTGAATTGTCGTAATCGTCGTTAAGATAATTATTCCAAGGAAATAATAATGTCCTTTATAATAGGGAGGCCATAGCTACTTAAAGCAGTGTAGCCAGCCGCTACATCTGTCCACCAAAGCTCTTGACAACACAAAATATTATAATAAACGAACAAAATAAATAGACAGATATTAAATTAATTAAAATTGTTACAATGTTAAATAATTATATATTGATATATTAAATTATAAACATCTCTCAACCAATTTATTGTAATTAATTTTATATTCGCATTGTAAATAAGACACAATGCGATAGTTTAGTAACTATGCAGTAGAATCTTTTTAGACTTATTACTACTAGACAACACCTGGATATTCCCTGTAATCAACGACTTTATGATGTACTTTTAAGAAAGTGATCTTAGAATTGTAGTAAATATTTGTCCCATTATTTAGTTATATACTTTATACACGATCTAGTAGTAGGCCTAGGCCCTACTAGTTTTATTTTTCAACCTGAATAGTGCTGGATTTATTTATTTTAAATCGTTTAATAGCTCACATTTGTAGCTGGTTTGCTTTAACAATATGTTTTATATTATTTAATAATATTATTTTAAAAGACAATGTAGTTTTTAAAGTATATTTTAACCAGTTTTGTCTACAGGCTTACTAAATCATGGACCCATTTACAATCGTGCCTAAATTGTAATCATTTGGTTAAAAAGCCCTGGACGAGATATGGCTGCTTACTTTCTCTATGCATTGTCCACTTTCAATTTTAGGTTATTACCACCAACCGCTATTCTGCGGGTCATATAATAGCTTATTACAACGCCATTGCCATTATATTGTAATAATGAAGAAAAGAGTTAGTTTGGAAGATTAAATACGTATTTAAAATTATCACGCTCAGGGAATTATCTCATTGGGATGTAAAGGTTGGTAGCTAGATTAAATTTTAAATACAAGAAGTGATATCAAACTTAATTTAAAATACAATTCCTCTCTAATTTTTATTAGTTAACTATAACCTATTTTTATTATTATTATTATTATTATTATTATTAATCATTATTCTTTTAATAATTTCATAGACTAAAAAAATAATCATTAAATTCACAGAAAGAAATACCTACCTATTTTAAACCCTTATCATGCCTTAATTAGTAAATAAATTGTCGAGACAATCAAATCAATTTTTATTATTATTATTATTATTAATCATTATTCTTTTAATAATTTAATAGACTAAAAAAATAATCATTAAATTCACAGAAAAAAATACCTACCTATTTTAAACCCTTTCATGCCTTAATTAGTAAATAAATTGTCGAGACAATCAAATCTTCGTGGTGAAAACCTTATCTGACAACTAGAAAAGTTTGATTTCTACTTCAACGTATTAATACATAAAGCCGTGTAGTCTGTAGTGGTCAGTTTAGATATATATTACAAATACCTAGAAAATAATATTTTAATAATATATGATCATCTTGTCACGAAAAACAGTATGTTTTAAATATCTAAAAGTTTATTCATACTAAATCCCACAATAATATACTATACATTATGGATTTTAAGCTTAGAAAATAATGTATTTATCCAAATATATTAATTTGAAGAAACATTATTTGATTTAACTAAAAAGTTGATTCAAATACATTCTCCCTATTTATAATTTAATATAGTTAAGAGAGTGAACGTATAAAACAAACAAAAAATTTAATCTCTATTCAATATTATTTTAATACTTATAATAAAATTAGAGCCACGACCAGATATAAAAAGCTATAAAAATAGGTATGTTTATTTGATACAGACTACGATATTTTTACTTCAAAAATCATTAACTTTTTAGAATATTCTCAAAACAACAACATTGCGACTTATCATTTTGTTGAATAGACAAGTTTTTAAATATAACTAAGGATAGCCAGTGTGAGCTTATTATACGGGTTTTGGTTGACTTGTCATGTAGTTATACAAACTAAAGGCCTGGTAAAAGAAGAAAGCAGTTTCTGTTAGTCTGGCAATGTGGAGATGTCTAGTGCCTGGCAGTGCGCTGGGCTAGATTCAGCAATTAGAGGCCGGATGCTAGGGTACAAAGTGCTCAGTGTTCGTGAACAAGGACCAAAAAGGGAGGAAAGTCAAGTCACAAAGTGTCCAAGGAACCAACCAGCCGGCAACTATCTCCACGAAAGTGGTCTATCTCTTTGTCTTCCTTCTCTTATTTCCTTCACTTTCCCTTACCTTTTCTCTCACTCTAATTTCAATTGAGACTCATTCCTTGTTAGGTATTTTTTTTCCTCCCTTCTCTTACGAGTTATATTCTCCAAGTTCCACTTTTCTCTTCAATCTTCAATTTAAGTCAGATTCCCTTTATATTTCTCTCCTCATTTCTTCTTTGGCATTGTGTAATTTCTATCTTTTACACTTTTATCCTTGCTCATTTCCTTTGCTTGTTAGGTAAGTTATCTATACCCGCTTCTCCTCTTTCCTACTCTGTTGATTTATTTTATCTCGCCTCTAATTCTATCGGTCATCTACTTCCCTACAGAATTTACTCCATTCTCCCTTCTATGTATTTTTCTGTGTCATTATTTGTTCTCTTCTTGTCACAATATTTATTTTCCTCGTCATCTCACTCATCCTTATTCACCAGTGTTATTGTGCACTGACAACGTGGAACTTGTATTTTAGACTAGTTTCTTCTGTTTGCTGGCCATTGACGAGGCTATGAATAATAATAATAAAAATAGTATGTACATTGCAGAGTGAACTGTTTTAATATGAATATATCTTTTTTTTAATGTTAAGCTTTAATTAAAAAGAAAAAAATATTTATGCTTTGACATTCATTGTTAGTCGTACTTACAATGTCCAAATGATTTAGAAAAAAAAAAGTTCAATGCGAATTTTTCGTTAATAGTTTTTGTTTAAGACTCATATATATATATATAATTAAAGCGTGGTGGAGAATGGGATTTTATTGAATGTGATTATAGAATATTTTTTTATTAACGCTACTAGTAGGAACAGATAATTATGATGATTGATGATGAATGCTTTAGTATTAATTAAAATTTACATATGGGCCTAATGTAGAAATTTAGTTACCTAATATCTTGCATGGCTATAGCAAGTTCAGTCAGTATGGGCATGTCAAACTCTTCAAGTATCTCGTTATTTTTAGCTATGTATTTTAGGGACTTAAATTGGGATTTGTAAGATAAAAAAAAGAAAAAAACTTTACTTGAGTAACCCTTGAACTATCATTGCTAAATTACCCTTTACAAAATACATACTGCTGTAAATAAAAACACCTTAAAGCAATATAGTGTACTAAGCAATACAAATAAATAAAGTACTTATGCTACCATCGGTGACTTACTTATTTTGTGTTATTTGTAATTTAGATTTCATCACACAGTCACGCCTAAGAACGTTTGGGTAAGAACAGCACTAAGATTACAAAGAGAAAGATTATATAAAGTTCACATATGCCTGGGAGGTGTATGTCATATATAAATATATTTTAAACCTCATAATATTGTTTATTAGGTTAAATAATTAATTGCATTTATTAAAGGGAGTTTAACTAATCAAATACATTTATTATCGGGAGACTAGAAATGAAATTTAATAGGTCTTTTCTAACAAGTTATAGTAGTTTCAGAGGGTATATAATTGATATAAATTACACGTAATGTAATTTATTTCTTCAGATAAATCAATCACGACCATTTAGTAGGAACAACACCTTTTTTCCCGAACTCTGGTAAATATTCCTCTTAGCTAGCAGTTTCTTAATTCTCAACTTTATTTTTCTAGCCTATTTTATTTAAACATATGAGTATACTATTTTTTTATATCTTTCACTTTATTGGTATTTTATCTACTGCATAGTGATATAACTATAATGTATTAATGTTGTGTTTTTTATTAAAAACCTGAGGATGACGTAGAATTATGTCGAAACTAGTAAAATAAATCTGGTTACTTAGGCAACATCACATACTTAAGAAGCAAAGGAATTATTGCTACAAATCATCACTTTATTAACGCAAACATTTTTTTTCTACTATTATTCATAATTATTTGCAAAACCTTTTCATAAAATAATTTTCCTTAATTTTATGTTTCAATTAAATATACATATTAGTTCTAAGTTTAGTAAAATATTAAATGAATGGCCTAACATAATAATTATCTTTATAATAATGTATTTTACCATTGAATCAAGATATTGATGAACTTAAGTGTAATATTTCTTAATGTCACATTTCTTAATTCTAATATGTTTTCCTTATTGTAATAAAGGCTCTTATCAAAAGTGTTTTGACTACCAATAATCATGATATAAATCAATTAATAACGTCTCATTAAGCATTTTCAATCTTATTTACTGTTTAATACAATACTCATAAACCACTTTTAAAATATGTATATATTTTATTAATTGATTGATTCAAAAATAATATGTTTTTTTATATTTCATGCAGTGTAGGCCTAAACTGAGTTCTCGAAAACTACATGAATCATGAAACATGGTGTTTTTAAACCATAATATGTTTGAAAAGAAAATAAAACTTTTAGTAAACCAATAAATTATCAGAATTATTGCAGACAATGTATAATAAAAATAGTTTAAAAATAAATAAACCACAGTAAGCTATAATTCTTGCGTGTAGTGAACTCATAATCATTTGATACTACTTGTTTATTTACAAATAAAAAATTATAATTTTATGAACATTTTCAGAAAGATAATAAAATAATTATTTAATCCAAATTTTGGTTAGTCTGGTATATAGCTATCAACCGTTTATTATAAACAAATATCAATTTATACATCTTCGTTTCTGTAATATTAACCAATTGAAAAACCTTGGGTTTTTAGTGACTCGTAATATTGAACAAATAATCGTGCAAGTGATGAATTAGTAAGTATATTTCTTTCCCAATTACTATGGCTTTTTCTGAAGGCTGTAATAAGCTAGCATTAGCTCTACATCAATTTAGTTTCATAAATATACGTCGTGACTTTGACGAGAAATATAATTCAGTTTCACTTGTCAAAATACATACAATACTTGTATGGTTGACGAAAACTGAATATATTTTTATGACTTTTAAACTGTCAGAAAAAAAGTTACCGCAAACTAATAATATTAAGGAATTTATTTATGTTTTTATTCTTTTAATATGGTAAGAGTTATATTGTAACCATAGAGATATATTTGTTTTTGTAATTGTTTGGCCAACAACTTTTTTTTACATAATCTGAGTTGTCAGCTGGGTGTGTTTTATAAGTTATTAACAAACATTTATAATAATGGAGCTATTAGACGTCCCTGTCCCGTTAATGCTTACAAAAATATTTCGTTACATTGATATAAGCAAAGAAACATTTATTAATAATCTGAAAGAGGTTGTAGCCATACCATCTATTTCCTGTGACATGAAACACAGAGGCGATGTTATGAAGATGCTACGGTGGATCGAAAAAGCTTTGAAAAATGTTGGTGCCAAGACCGAACTGTGTGAAACTGTAACCCAGAATTATGAAAAAGGTAAAACAATTTCACAACCTCCTACACTTTTGGCCATCACCGGGAATGACAGCAAGAAAAAGACCTTGTGCGTGTATGGCCACATAGACGTGAAGAACGCGCAGATAGAAGATGGTTGGGTTTCCGACCCTTTTATCATGGTGCAACGCAATGGAAAACTTTGCGGCAGAGGTACTACCGATGATAAAGGTCCAATATTATGCTGGATACATGTATTGGAGGCTTTCCTAAAAATGAAGGTCCCTGTCCCTATTAATATTAAGTTTGTCATTGAGGGCATGCATGAAGTCGGGAGTCAAGGGTTGAACAAGCTTATCGTATCCAAAAGAAACACTTTCTTTTCTGGTATCGATTACTGTTGCATCACAGATGGATATTGGCTCGGAACAATGAAACCGTGTCTAACTTATGGTCTACGAGGTTTGTGCTATTTCACCGTCGAGGTAATCGGGGGTAAAAAAATCCTCGATAGTGGTTTGTTTGGTGGTGCGGTTTACGAACCACTACACGACCTGATCTTCATGTTAAATTCTCTCGTCGATCTTAATGGTGACATAGATATCCCAGGGCTTGATAAAGATATAGCTCCCATGACACCTACAGAGGAAAGTCTTTACAAACACATTGACGTCGATACAGAAGAGATACGCCGTGTTCTTGGCGTTCCTAAAGTCAAGCACGAAGATTGCAGAATCGACCATCTAATGTCAAGATGGCGGCGTCCCAGCCTCTCCGTCCATGGGATTGAAAAGGTTCCTTCAGACCCTGGGGTCCACACGATCATCCCTAATAGGGCGATTGGGAAGTTTTCTATAAGGATCGTTCCCGACCAGAAACCAGAGCGTGTCAAGGAGTTTGTCACCACCTATCTCGAGAGGTTGTTCGAAGTCCGCAGATCACCCAACCGCATGAAGGTTAAAAGTTTTTCTTTTCGCTCTCCACATCCTAATAGCTATCTAGGCTATTCGCAGATTCAATCTAATAAGGTAGGAATGAGTAATTAAATAAAGGGGCTAAAATATATTAAAAATGACCGTCATAGAAAATAATCTTTCACTGCCTGACCTAGGCCAACCAGACTGGATTAGTTTTTATACGTGTACACTGGTACGGGGCCTTTCATAGTCGTAACATTTTCCTTTTATTATATAATATAGGTAGGATTTATATAAATATTTTAGCTAGATTGGTATGAATGTTTGCATATTTACAAATCTTTCACTTAACATTAGTTTTCATTTATGTGAATTTGTTTGTATTATAAATACTGCATTTTTAAAGAAACCATAGAAAACAGGCTATTTCGTTTGAGTATTAACAACG
>CABFOV010009707.1:0-18509 GCA_902141375.1 Timema poppense
ACAGGTCCCGACAGGAGTGGAGAAGGATGGCCATGCTCATGACGTTTGAGATGACGTCAGGTTAGACAATATCTCGTTGAAGACCACCAGCTTGATGACTGGTCCCGACAGGAGAATTGAGGAGAGAGGATGGACGAAGGTTGACAGTTTGGGTAACAGCTCGGGTGAGATATAGTCGTTGGGAGAAGGATGGGGTTGGCAGTAGAAGGGTAAGATGACGATGGCTGACAATTGGGGGGAAGTCTAGTTGTAGTGAGAAGTAGAGGGGCAGGATGACCAGGGGCGACATCTGAGGTCACTAGGATTATTTACATTTTACATCCTTTTGTAGCATATCGTCCGGTGGAATCGATTGGTCCTTGTATGCCTACCCAGCAATGGTGGCCATAAGGATAATTAGTGCTGACAGATTAACTTGATGGTATCTTTGTCGGCATCGTTTGGTTATAGTACTACCTTTACCCTTATACTATAATTAATCAAGGATTTTATTTTTAGCCTCCAAGGTATCGATGAGAAAATCACTTTAATAAAGCATTTTGAATCCTAGTAAACTTTAGAATTAAATGTAATGGATATTTTTCGTGGTATTACGTATTCTTAGTCTAACGCGGTAGTAAATTTTGTTTCGCCCTACAAAAATGTATGTGGATTGGAATATGAAATAATCTATCACTATCGACACTTACTTAGCTTACTCTATGGCATTCAGAACTCGAAAGTTTATTGCCTCACTTGCTAAAGTACGCCATCTATCCACAGCTTGAGGTAGCTATATCCAATCTACCTCATAGCACTCTATCCACGTTCCAATCCTAATATATTTTCTAGCTTTAATATCCTATGACTCCCCCAAAGCAGTCCCCACCCAAAGATACGAACGTGTGACTATTTTATATTTGGAATAGTTTACCTCAAGAACACACATAGAAAACCTTTGTGTGTTTCTTGTTAGGATTCCTTTTTACACTGAGAGCTCATCACACGCCCAGCGACCAAGCTGGAGGACCACTCCACTGGCGGTTCGCAACTGCTTATTCAATATATTCGCTGATACCCCATACATATAATCGTAAAAAACTATTCGTTTATCAACTTAATTAAAATATCAATTTAGTATCTATTCCAATAGTGAATACATAGCATTAGCACACTTGGCTGATCAGTAAATCATAATAATACTGAAATACAGCCAATAACTTTCATTTTCATTGGCCCAAGATGTGTCTGGGCTGTGTCGTTCCTGAAAGGTTTCATGTATAGACAGACAACAATAATTGATCGAAACATCTGTAACATGGTTTTGTTTTATTGACTTATACTACTATTTACAGAATGTATTCATTTATAACACATGTATTCACTAGGTATAAGGTGTCACTCTTGTAATAGACTGGGATGCTAGTGATAGAGACGGTGAGGATAGAATCCCACTTAGTTGTTCTGAAGGCACTTTTCTTTAATTATTTTTACACTCGCACGTCTAGTAAACTCAGTAAACATTTCCTTTAAATTCTAACTTTATATTCGCTACAAAATTATTGGGATGTTGATCGACTGAACGAGTAAAATGGCGCAAAGCACATACATAATATTTATGACGTATAGTATGATTATGATACGAAGAAGCTTTTAGAAAATACAAACATATTTGGTGGTCAACAGTGATAACATTTGGAGGGACGTTAATAGGCCTGAAGCCATTTGGTCTAAGGTGTATGCCAAATAACTTTAGGCCAGATGTATTTTAGGCTAAATTACTTCAGGCCAAATTCCTTTAGTGCAAACTACTTTTAGCCCAATTTACTTTAGATCAACTGAGTTTATGTCTACTGCCACGTACCTATAGCTTTTTAATGTATCGTTAGTGTTATCTTATGTATAAAAAGTGACAGTTGCAGCTAACATGACCTGAATACATGAAAGTAGGTCTAGTAACTTTTATTCCTTTCAAATTAGGTTCTTACTATGAAAATTAGACTATGTATACCATTTAATTATCATAGACATGACTGTTTAGAAAAAGTAAAAACAATTTTTGGTGGTCAACAATGTTAATGCTATAATTTTTATTTTATAGATATTGATAATAGGTTATCTATTAAAAGGAACAGTGGCATATCATATGACTTGACGTATGAACAGGTGAAAGTAGCTTAAATGGCTTTTATATGTTAGATAAGGCTCTTCATATAAAACAGGACTGTACAAGCACACATCTGTCAGAATTGCAAAACATTTTAACGGGTACAAATTTGAAAGGCACGTTTTTTTAATGAGCGGGTAGTATTTATCTCCTACATCGAAACTTGATCAATATATGTCCTCACTTGCGATAATTGGTTTTCTAATAGCCTAACTGTACCAGAAGTACAACAGTTGCAGGGTCACAGTGTTGGTAGCTGAGAGGGTCGGCGTCCTAGGGACGGGACAACCGTCAGCCCAGGTAGACAACGACCCGCTACTCTTGGCATTGGAGCGACCCCCTTCCCCCGATCCACTTTGTTAATTGCGCTAGGCCGTATACAACATGCAAGTAGTGGTCCTACCACTCTTCCTGTGTTTGTACAACTTTACCTTTATGATAGTTTTACGAGGGTAGCAAGCAAGGATAGATGACTGTTTAAAGTCTACACCTAGATAATTTCACATTCATAAACAAGAAGTAGACTTATGTCCCGGAATAATTAAAACCTCAATTTGTTAACTAATTAAATACAATTTTAAATGTATATGGGCTTATAACAAATACTAGCTGGTGTATTCATTCATCGCACGGGGGTCTATCAAGTAGCTTTGTTATTTTTATTATATAAAAATATAAACCAGAGGTAATACTAACCAGATCTTAAATTGTATTTAAATATTAATCCTTTAATAGTTTGAATTGTGATAACAAAAGGCGAAAGTAGGCTGACTAATGCACAATGTCAAAATAGAGATATAATCTGAACATGTTTAAAAAAATTACCTTTCTTTTGAAGATTGAGTTATAACTTCTCTATGCACAATACTTGCTTGTGGTGCTGATTAAAAACAAAGAAAATGTCAAAGAGTAGATAATTAGTTATTAAAAGGTTGTAATTAGATACAATTATAATTATTTTTGCTTTTTATTTAGCGCATTTACACCGTTTACCTCTTTTTTCACCGTTCGACCTTCATACTCATTTTACCCTTTTTATATTTTCTAACTTTCTTGACCCTTTTAACACTCAATATTTTCTAACAGTTTTTACCCTTTTTACTATTTTTTTTACCATTTTTAACCTTTTAATACATTTTACCCAGTTAACAATTTTTTCTATTTTTAGCTAGTTTTACTTTTTTGGCCATTTTGTCACTTTTTAATTTTTACTATTTTTATTTCTTTTACCCCATTGAACATTTATAACCTTTTTATTTTTTATACGTTTTTTAATTTTCACCCTTTTTGCCCTTTTTACCAGTTTTGCTTTATTGTTTCCTTTCTGACCTTTTGACATTTTTGCTCTTTTTAGACATTTTAAAAATATGTCCTTTTGAGCATAATTTCCCTATTTAATTAGACTTACACTCACGGTTTTTACAATTTTTGGCCCTTCTGCATTTACTTTTTAAACCTTTTTACATTCATTATGGGTGACCTGGTGGTATAGGGGTAAGGTGTCGGACTTCTGTGCTGGGGGTCCGTGGTTCAATTCTCGGTCCCAGCACAGATTTATCTGATTGACAAACCCTTACTTCACCTCTGACAAGACGTGTATTAATCACAACTTGTAAATGTGTGGAATTCCAGGCCTCCACCGTGGTTCGGGTCCCACGTTAGACTGTAGGTCCTCAATTCCATCTCAAAGTCACCCTACCATTACACATTAGCGTAAGTGCATACAACCTTAACTGGTAGTAAGACGCGGTGCTAATAATAATAAATTAACTACCCTGCTAAGCCCTGAACAAATATTCTAGGGTAAAATGGGTAAAAAGAGTTAGAGATCCAAAAAGGGCTTGGATAGTAAACAGTAAAAAAAAGGCAAAAATCTAATCGGATTTTAAAAACAGTAGAAGAAAGAGGGATTAAAAAATTTATAACATGAAAAATAGATTAAAACTTCAAAAAGGGTAGATACGATCAAAAATGTAAAATTCCGTCCTTGAAGTGGAGATTTTCGTGCCCAGAGGCTACTAATTTTTAAATTTCAGACTTTTGTGGGAGGTAGATATTGTGCAACGTTCAGAAACTCTTCATTTTATTAATATAAATAAGATAATACAGACTCGTAATCTAAAATTTGAAACATTTTTTTTTTTTTTTTTATACTATTTAGAGTAGCCTCTTAAACTTCCTGAGGGGACATAATTCCATACCATCCTTATAAGTTGTTTTTTCTGCTAGTTTTGAAAGTTTTGAACCCGCACCCCAGCGCACTCGCCCACATTTCACCAACTTCAACTCCAACATTAAAAGTTCACATTTTAAGACCTGTTTGAATATTCATTAGCATTTCAAATTTTCATTATTTACCTATCTTAATAGTATGCTCTATATCTAAATACCACAATACCACCAAATTACAAGTGTATTTTCTCATTTTTATATTTCTTTGGCTATACGAGGCCAAGCCCATCGTGCCAAGTTTCCTGCTGAGTTAAAATGTTATAATATCTTTGAAAGTTGTTTACTCTATTTATTTCGAAGGTTTTGAACCCCCTTCTCTCTTTTACCCACTACAACTTTGAAAGCTCAAATTTGAAAACAGGTTTAATTATTTAGTGTATTACTTCTATCTGGCTGCCAAATTTCAATTATATACCGTCTCTGAGAGGCATTTTCTATATTTATACCCCCTAAGATCCATAAATTCCTTATTTTTAGGCATTGTATGGTTAAATGAAGCTATCTCTCTACCATCCTCAAAATTTCAGTTTCTAAAAGGGGCTCATTTTCTTCTGAACACGAACACAAACTGATTTTCTGCTTTATATATATATATATATATATACTTTTTTTCTGTATTTAGCACCGTGCCTTACTACCCATTCAGGTTATACGCTTAAGTAATAATAAAGCTAATGGACTAGGAATTGGGAAGGTTGAATATAGTGGAAGTGAACCCGCATTTACGTGGAGGAAGAGTGGAATACCATTTAGGAAAACCACCCAAGTGATATTCGAACCTTGATCTTCCCGTCCTTGGCAGTCTAGCTCAACACAAAACTATCGCGTTAACTAACTACGCCATCGAAGTGGGTAACAACATTATTCATTGTTTTTTATTAAATCCTTTAACACTCGATGTGTATCGTAGGACGCAACAAAGCTTTGTTACTACAGCTATTCCTTGTTGCAGTTTCTGTGGGAGTCTAATTTCAGGTGGAGTGAGTTATTAGCCTGCCTACCTTATGCATTTCTACGAGCGAGCGCAAAAGAGCACATATTGCCGGTAAAGGTATATTCACATGCTTTACAGGGACCTCTTACATGCTACAATTTGACACGGGGTTGACAAATTAACTTCCCCCGAAGTAAGTTATGCTATGGATTTCTATCACTCAGTAAAAATCCGTGGACCATGGTTTGAACCCACGAGCATCGGGTCCTGAAGAGAGCACTTCACCTCCAAGACTCACCGATGTCGACTTAAATTCAATATATCTACTTTCTTTAAATTAATATAAGCATTTACAGCATGTCCCACAAATAATATTCCATTCAATTTGAATTCAAGTCTTTCTTAGCACTAATTGCCTGCTAAGCGTCTATAGCCAGGTAGCTAGAGCGAAACTATTGAGTAATAGTTAAAAATCGCAAATAATATTGTTTTATTTATTCGTACTGTACGTTCATACATTGTTTTTTGTGAATGTTGTACAACCGTAATGTTTATCTTTAAAAAATAATTCTTATTAAAATGTGTTTATATATTCCCTTTGTATACTCAAAATCTAAATAGGCTTGTCTCCTTCGTTTTTATACATATTTTAATTTTCGAAGTAAGTACAAACAAATCTTCTATTTGGACTGAAAAAAACAACCGAATATATCCTCTTGAGGGGTGGTTAGCGACGGAATCATAATCAACTGTGCTCTGGTCTATGGTTAAATTTACATTCAGCATAATTTTCCCCTTTTCTATTTTTAATAATAACATTTCTTTCAACTGATGCAAATGAGCAACCATATATTATTCATTGTCTTAAGTGTAAGCACCTTGCCAATTAATTAGTATTTTAAAAAATAAACATAAAAATTATCAGATATATATTTTTTAGCACCGCGTCTTACAATCGGTTCAAGTTATACGAAAAAAGATAAATTAAATGTTTAAAAATTCTTTATAAAGTATTTTAATTGTTTAAGAGTACTGATGGAAATTTAATAATTTATTACTACATCTTAAAATGTCTGAGAAAATTTTGAAAGGTAAGCTACTTTATTCTGAACTTAAAACACCTGTTTTCTATTTGAGTCCATTAAATTGGACCTACTACTCATTATTTTAAGAATAAGCAATTATTTCTTCAAATTAAATATTTAAAAAAATATTTAAGATGTTAACTTAGAAGGACGTTGTGCAGTCACTTTATTTTAAATCAAATTTGTTGATAACATATAGTGATACAAATCTATTATTTTAAAAGCTTACAACTAACACTTGCTGATTTTTTTAAACCGTTTATACTTACTTAATTATTTATACATTTGAAGAAATGTTAAAGAAATTTGTCTATTTAAATTCACGTTTTTCGTTTAACTTAATTTCCAATCCAAATATCCAGCTCCTCTGCTAAATCTACCTTCCCCCTTGTCAAACTCGACAAAACTCTTTTGGATAAACTGTATATTGACATTTTATAAAATATTAGTAAGAAGGGGTGTCCAATTGGGAAGAGACCATTGGTAAGATCTAGAAGTAGATGGGAGGCTAACTTTAGAATGGACCCGAAAGAGATAGGGTGTAATGAGGTTGACTGGATAGAACTAGCTCAAGACAGGGCTAAGTAACGTACTTTTGTAAGTGTGGCAATTTACTCGAGAGTTCCTAATGCCATGTAGCAAGGAAATATCAGTATAAATGTAATTTTTAAATGTATTGTATATAAATTTTAAAAGTTTTACTGGTAATCATTTACATAAATGATAATTTTGGTTGTTCCTTGAAATACAAAATATAGACTTATAATTGACCAATGTTCCTTAAACAAGTTAGCCAAATGATAAATAATAACCAAACATATGTTTTAATACACTTTTTAAAAGTGCACATAAAATTAATAAAAATTAAGAGTATACTGTTAAAATAGTTAGATAATTTAGGCACTTTTGAATAATTACAAATATGAATAGTCTGTGATCAAAACTAATATTGATAATCTACCATTTAAACTATAGAACTATAGAAAAACTGTCAAGGATAAGTCCACAGCAAAAATAGTTAGTCCTAAAATCTGGTTTGCCGGTGATAATGTTCGAATCCAAGTCTGATATAATGGTGTATTTTTTTTCTAAATTGTTTCCAGCTCTCCCTCCATGCAAAAATGAATGTGTTTCCTCTAAATTGAACCTTACTCATCCTTATTTGATTCATGTAAATATGTGGATAAACCGGAATAGTAAACCTTTGTATTAAGGTGGGAGTGTAGTGGACTTTAGAAAATGTCAATTTATTTTGCACTTTTTGTAGCTAAAGATTGTTGACAAAAATAAATCAAATAATTCTCTGGTAGAAACCTATAGTTTAACTATCTTCACACTGTTCTACCAGCAGTTGTTGGATATCTGGCATGAGTATATCGGAATTAAACCAAAAACCTTTTTAAAAAAGGAAAAAGTTATCATTAAATTCCAGAACACTCTTAACAGATATTCAACAACTGCTGATATCACTGTGTGAAGATAGTGAACTAGTTTTATATTGGCGTAGTCTTTGGTTCCTTTTGACCAACAAAAAGTTTTGGTGTAAAAACTATAAAAACATTTACCTTATTTAGGGTCCATTGCCCTTTCACTCTAAAGTAGGGTTTGTTTAAATGCACAAAAAATTGCACTATGTCTGTAGTATATAGGGTTTCGAACCAGGTTCTCCAGTATTTCGCACTAGCTACTCCATGAATCATGTTTTAGCTGTGGTCTTGTAAACTATCTTGTTTTATACGAATATTTCTAGGAATGGTAGTCTTCCCTTTTTTTATCACTTTTCAATATAGAAGTGCAACAAATCGAAACTATAATAAATGTTTACATTTTGTAATCCTCTACCATGAAGTTGCCGACAGTGAAATAAAATTGTAGGTAACCACTCCACCCGACATATTGTGTGCATCTGTAGCCATCCCCCCCTTCCCCCCTCCCCCGTGCCCTTATTCCCCGCAACTGCAGCCGACAGACATTTCCATAATATGGTAATGGCGGCGTCACAGTTGCACTACTATTAGCATTTGCGTGCGCCGTGCGTCTCGTTCAATGCAGGGAAAATAATCACTCGTCCCTTTGTCCCATGTTTTAAGTTGTTTCCTTCTTTTTTTATTTTTTATATGTATTCATATGTGTGTGTTCCACATAATCGAGGGCTTTAAACCCACACCTGACTCTCTCATGTGTTTTATTTTTGATGTAACATGTACTTGGAATCATAGATACAGATTTTTAATTTTAATTATTGTGATCGTGACATATGAAAGTTCAAAATTTGTAAGTCAAATGAGTTCACGTTATTTGGTTGGTCTACGTCATTCGGAGAGATAAAAATAAAATATTTATGTTTCTGTAACAGATGGCAATATTGTTAGTTTTTTTTTGTTGGGTAGGTTTTGAAAATTTGGTTATAATATCGTGCGTGGTGCTTGTGTATTTTTTTTTAAAACAATATAATCCCATCACATGCCACCAAACTATGAGACCTGTCATTGAAGTATATTGGTAGGCTATATAATTTCACCTTGATGGTCTTTAAGAGGTCAGAACCACCGTACCAGAGAGTCCATGACTGGAAGGTTGAGATGCACGGAAGTTGGTTTTCCACAAACGTCCCATTACTGTAGTTTTCCCATTCCCTTCACATGAGAATATGGGTGCACTTCCTATAAGACTACCGTCCTCATTTTTATCACTTATGTTAAGTATTTTATAAAGAGGGTGCTGTACATACGAATACAAACCAGTGTTTGTCTTGTGTCTATTCAAATAGTATCCATTTGAGCCACCTGCGTGTGTAGACTTTAGCCCCCCTGGTGTAACAGAGCGTTGCTCAGGGTACACCATTGGAGGCTGAAGACACGTAGTTAGATGATATGATGATTATCAAGGTATGAAGCCAGAAGTGATCTTAAACCTAACTTAAACCTTATCAACCAAAATTTAGTAACAATCGGACTTATTTCCCTTACGGGAGAAATACCAAAGGTACCAGCCGGGGATCCTAGGTTTGGAGCCAGGTTCATGGACCACTGTACCACGGGGCTGGTTATCAACTCAAATCTTGAGAATATTTACCGAGATATCACAAACGATCTACGCAACCAAAATTAATCGTTGGGTACGTGAACAAGGGTGTCACCCACTTCACTGGTCAAATGGTATAAGGAGTCACTTTCGCGTTAAGCTTGACTATTGAAGACAAGGAATGCAGGGTTTAAATCTAGGTCGTTTGTACTGAAGGTAGTGGTTCCTAAATGGTTTCCCACTGTCCCTTCAAGCAGTTACTGGTAGATTTTCTCTAAATTCTATCTATCTCATCCCTACCTTAGCAGACCACATTTTGCCCCTTTACCTTTACTTTTCCTTGATTGTGAAAATAGGCAGTTCACAGGTGGGGTATATATAGGCCTATGACGAGTACAATATTTTAATCACGAAGGGCCTATATTTGTTTATTCTGTTGGTTTTATAACCCAATATGAGTTAAAATCATTTGTAAGAAAATGAATATAAAGGAAGTTTTCATGATATTAGATTTAAGATCCAAGCTATTAAAAATAAAATATTACTAGATAGACTTCTGCCTATAAGAGATAATAGTGAATATTGGCTTAGAAATAGGGTTACTTAATAATGAATGCATGTGTTATCGTCTACAGATGTAAGTGGAGTGACTTTCTTCCAGGAAATTGTTTAGTATTTCCCACAGAAGAATTTTAAGCTTGATAACAAAAACATAAATAGATTTTCCTGATTCTCACCGTTGCTATTCTTGCAAGGAAGGAAAGGATTTAAAATCACTAGTATTTTTATATAATGTTTAGAAAGTGTTTTGTTCAAACAAGAACATACATATAAATCAAAGTACTAAACATAAAGGCAAAATACATGTCAGATGAAAATATAAATAATGTAACAAGGTGCGTGATATAATTAATTTGTTTTACCACCACGTCTTACAAGCTGTTCTGTTCATACGCATTTATGATAGTTACTCTAATGTGGTATGGGTGGTCAGTCTAACACGAGGGTGACAGACCATTCAGTCACTGAAGTGGGTAGTTAGTTATGTAAATAATGTAATGTTAACTGCACTATTTATATGTAATTATGTATAATACATTAATTATATAAATACTTGGGCTTATATGTTTTAAAACGAGATAGATAAATGTGAAATAAATTTTGTACGGTAATCAACTTTATCAATGCTAATTATTAAATTAAATTTCAAATAGTTGCATATTCACTGTATGTTTTATATATTTTAATTTATGTGTCTCTATTTTTTATTTTCATTTTTTTAAGGTATTTAACGTGCACTTCCTGAACTGATTGATTATATTAACACATGAACTATAAACCAACTTAAATATAGAACAGATACAACGGCCAGTCCCCGGCCATTAAAATATCACTTCTAAAGGGATAATAAATGATACACCTAGGGTAAACTTTTCTGCCATGCCAGGAATCGAGCCCGGCACCGTCAGCTCAGCAGACAGACATGCTACCACCTGTGCCAAGGCGATGGACTGTGTCCATATTGAATTTGTTTGACAGCAGCTGAGACTGTAATAGTTTATTGCATGCATAAGAATAAAATATCCGACAGTTGAATAATGGCCTACAAGATTGAAGCTAATGTATTGTATATAGTCAGACATTACAAAACAAAACATTATTTGTGTTGTGGCTTTAAGCTCGAGTTACACCCGCTTATGTATGAACTACATTAAGCGCGTGAAGTTTTCTTGAGGCTGTATTCCAGGTGACGTCATGCGCAGTAGCGAACGAAACTGGGCTTCTTGTCCATGATAGGAGTGTAAGGGATGCAAGTTAAGGAATGTCTGGATAGTGGAGATGTTGCCAATCAGATGCTGTGTATAGGCTAATATTGACTAAACCTTTAACATTACATGAGCTTGGTGTTTATTGGAGTGAGAACAAAACTATTTTCTATGACTCTATACACGTATAGGTTTGTATACCTAGCTTAAAAGTAGAAATGTTCCCCTCTGAAAAGTCCAAAAATCCACATGTTTTTGTTGGCCACTAAAATCTTAATGGCCGGGAAATAAATGGTAACCGGTGTAAGAGCTTAGAATGGATATTTGTGTATCAAATTATGTTGTTTAATAGGAGGATAACAATACAAATCGTATTGACATTTGTATTTTCCTTCTCCCCTTTTTGTTCTCATACTAATGGATAACTCCACCTAGGAAAGTCAAAAACCCACTTGGTTTCTGGCGCTTATGAACTTCTGTAACACTCTTAAGACGTGATATTAAAAAAAAAGCTGTAAAAATAGAAACCTTGTTCGTTGTTAGTCTTTTAACATGTCTTTGCCCGTGGAACATTATTGGACCAAACATGCTTGTATAAGAGCACGACTTCCTCTCTATGAATCACACACACCTCACTATCTTTATTACATCAGCGCTGCTCATAAGTGCTTCACGTATGAGAAGTTCCACAGGTGCTACCCTACCACCCACGCCACGTGAGGTTCGCGTGTGTGGATCTCTCTGGCAGCCACTAGTAGTATGCTAATGAGTGCAACAAAACTCAACAGTGAATCACTGAGGCGTTGGAAATGTCGGTCATAGCCCGATTATAAAAATAACATAGACTGGCTTAGTCCAGTTTACCATAAAGGTCAGAACCAGTATGCAAGTTTAAGAATAATAGCCCTTATTATAAATAGGAGAGATCCAGTTTTTGTACGTATCTGTAACGAAACACGTGTGGACTTCTGTTAATTTTTGGATTGCTTAGGCCATACGGGAGGATTATGTAAATCTGTTTCTATCAATTATTTATAAATGACAAGTGTTAAGCAACATGAAAATGGGACAATCATTTACGTTAATTTTTTAGCTTAAACTTCATTTTAGAATAAATATGGGTTACAGAATTGAATTAGCACACATATTTTGACCAAAATCCGAACACAAAGTCCGCATAAAATAATCTAGTTTTTTAGATGTTACTATTTATATGAATCTTCTATTATATATAATTTGATACGCCCGTTTCCGGTAATAGAAATTACAAGGAAATGACTGAACAGATTTTGACAAACGAGCACTCATTTTAACGGTTTGAGGTCCAGGATGTCGGGAAAAATAGTAGCTTTCCACGAAAATTCAATTTTCACAGAGATTTTTCAGTTTTTCATTCTCTTTTTTTAGTCACCATGGAAACCATTATCTGCTGCATGGCTGTACATCTCTAAATAAAATATTTCTCTTTGGCTAAAAAAATAATAACTCAATCTTTATTTGTTGGTCAAAATACATCACAATTTTCTCTTTGGATGAATATTTCTCTTTGGATGCTGGTCATAACACATCACTACCTAGCCCGGTGTATCGTTCCAGTTTGACCTTTGAACTTTGAACCCGACGTGGAAAGAATGTGTATTGTTATGATTACGTAATATTGTTTTCACTCTCTGATTGGTTGTTACGCAAGTATGTTGTCGATCTATGATTGGTTTTCCCCCCTTCCTGACCCCCTTTCAGTGTTTTATGTATGCTCATTGGTTTTTTATTTGTTCTCATTTGTTATTTATGTCTGGTTAGGATTCGGACGAGCATTGGAGTTGTTTTTTTTTGGTGTGGGGGAGTTTATTGTCGTAGGATTGGGAAGGGGCGTTGGAGTTTTTTAATTATTTATTGGCGTGCAGTCCACGGTGTCAGGCGCTCCTCCCGTGGAATCTCCATGGAGCAAGAAGCTCTCCTTATGGCAGCGTAGCGCAGAATGTGACAACTGACCGGCTGGCAGCTGTTTGCGTCCTTTCAATTTTCCCTCATTCCACACCCTCCTTAGAGGTATGTGTCGCAACTAATCATCGCAATGTCGCAACCCCCTATGTGATAATGGGTTTTACCGGTGTCATCATCGCATTGTCACAATACCCTATGTGGTATTGGGTTTTTTCGCAACTAGAGAACATTGACAAAACTCTGATTATGCACAAACAGGGGCCTCGGAATCCTCAGTTAGGGGCCGCTATCTCCCAAGTCACAAAGTCTACAAAATCGGTTGTTTGGTATCGTCCGTCGACATGCGTGGATGTAGGTATCCGTCATGGACCGGAGGAGTAAGGTAGATATATTCCAGTGTTTACGTGGAGTGAGGGGGAGTAGAAAACCACCCCTTTGTTCACCCGGGTTAGATTCGCACTCACGACCTCTCCCGTCATAACTAGATGAGCTTGATATTTAGATTGTGTATCCAACATATATTCCAACTCAAATAACTTTTGCCGGGTGCTTCATTGCCTGTAGCCACTAAACTCGTGATAACAATTTGGTGTGGATTTGTTTAGCCTACCCTTAATATTTATTAAAACTTATAATGTACATTACCAATACACACACCTATAGCCTCGTTCTACATATCTTATATTTAACACAAGAAAGAATTAAGGCTTCCACGTCTTACTACCCGTCTGGGACACAACCCGTGGAGGATGAGTGAGGAAACCAACCTCAGTACACACGCACGACAAGGATTTTAATCTCGAACCCCCTCCCGTCACCATTTATTTATCTAACACGTGATACCTGGTGATGCTCTTATTCCTTTATATATTTGGTTGTATATTCAATAATTTATTTCAGACTGCACTCATTAACAAACACGTAATATAAGAGCTTAATTTTGAATAGCAAATATTACAGTACGTGATAATATTTATCATTATTAACACGTGATTATTTTAATTTCGTCTGTAGTGAACCAAGCTGGAAACTAATATTGAGCAAGCGCTGGTGGGGAGAGTGGAAAACACCCATAGTTTACCCGACCGAGATTCGAAACTCGAACTCCCCCGTGCTTGACCGTCTGTCTCTACATGAAACAAGCGCGTCAGTCAACTACGCAAACAAATAAGCCACTTAAACAACAAAGAAATTTAATGTTCATGTTTATATTTTGATGAAATAATATAACTTTTACTATAATTCATAATTAATACAATTTTAAATATCATTTAATGTTCGAAACTATAATTTGTTTACATAATAAATAACATTCACAATAAATTAATTAGACACTTAAACCACAAGACAAAATTAGAGGAAGTGCACCCACATTTTGCAGGGAGGGAGAATAGAAAGTCTAGAAATCTATAATATTTATTTTTAAATTGAATACTATGCCATGGATTTGTTTAGCTTACCCTGAATATTTATTAAAACTTATAATAGTCCGTTTACAATACACACACAGACAGATCACCATCGTTTTACATGTCTAATATTTAACACAAGAAAGAATTAAGGCTGAATAAATTAGATTTACTAAGGGAAAGTATCTCAATATTCCAGAGTTGGAAGTAGAAAACGATTTATGAAAATTTACCTCCGTGATTATTTATAGATCACACAAACTTGACATATTTTAGTCCCGCTTCTTACTACCCGTTGGGGTCATGCGCTTAAGTACTAATTACACTTATGGATCAGGAATTGGGAATTTTGAACCCGCATTTGCGTAAAGGTAGAGTTAAAAACTACCCCCAGTTCACCCAACCGAGATTCTAACCTCGATCTCCACCTTTATGATCATACCAGTCTAACTTTAGGGTGACGCCTTATACTATTTGACCTCTGAAGCGAGAGTTTATCAGGTTAATTTAATATTTGGCAATGCATTAACTTATATGCATCCAAAGCAATAACATGATAGCCATTTATATTGGATGGGCTTTGTCTTTTATAAATATATAGTCACAAATGAATATTATTTACAAGCATAATATTTTGATTTAAATTTATTTGTAGTATTTAACGTGCATTTTGGAATAAGAATGGGGAAATTGTTATGTTGCAACCATGTATTTCTGGCACACACGCCTTTTAGAGCATTGACATTCTGGTATATTTCCATCCCAAATGGCCTTGTAAGTCAGTGGCTTTGACCTCTGAAAAATAGGGGGTAGTTCACACGCCAGAGGTGTTTGATAATGCTGCTTTGCGAGGTCATCTTTCGCATGTATGAATATGGATTTGAACTCGCTATCTTTTGCAGGTTACATCGTGCCTTAACTCGAGATCCGAAGGAGCTTTTAGCATCGCTAATCACTGTTGGAACGGTAAATAAATCATATAATCTTTTAACACGTCTTACGCTGTTAAATGCACACGCATTTGTGCAACCGAACAGCTTATACACATTTATACTGATAATGCTAATGATTTTAGGCATTTGGAAATAAATATTTAGAGGAAATGTACCCACATTTGAGGAAGAAAGGATAACAGGTATCAATACACACGACCAGGATACGAACTTAGAGCTCCTCTTCCAAATTGGTGGCTAGAAAATATTCTCACAGCTTAGCATGGCCATTTAAGGGACACCCACCTTAAATACTTTCAGAAATATTTCTACAGGCCATTTTAACGAATAACCAAAATATCCTGATCCATAGAGACAATATTTAAGTGAATTACATGTAAGCAGAATTTATTACGTTAAGACATACAAACCCCCGTCGGTGACCATATGGTATAAGGCGTAAATTTCGCAATAGACTAGAACTTCCAATGACGGGGAGAACGTGGTTCGAATTCCGGTAAGATGTACCGAGAGTGGTTTTTACTAAATGGTTTCCCACTCGTTCTTCACGCAAGTAAGGCTACACTTCCTCCAAACTCAACCTTCCTATTCTCTAATGTATTAGCGTAATCAGTATATATTTCTATAACCTGAACAGTTATAAGATGCGGCGATAAGAAAAAGACCAGGAAAAAAAAATAGCATATTTTTGTCAGTGTATGGGTATATTTTAAATCATTAGAGAATGTATGGCCTTTGTTTTGTGTAGTAAAAGATACGAGTGGGCATAAGTACAAATACTTGTCGGTATGCAGGTGACTGTGAGTTTAGGGTTCAAATCCTGGCCAGGTTTATTGTCTTTTTTCTATAAATAGTCACCCACTCCAACTTCAAGCAAATTATAGTATATTTCCTGTAAATTCAACCTTTCCAATTCCTAACCCATTAGCATAATTGGTACGTAATCGTACAAATCAAACGAGTAATAATATGCGATGGTGTTATCCTCACTAAAATGCATAAATGATAGCTTCGGCTATTTGATTTATTAATATATGCAATCTCGTACAGTTATAATATAATTGTCAAATGGCTGCAATAACATATGCCAATTACCGAGCAGCAGGTGGCTGCGTTGTCTGATGGTTGTGATCTTATATAATCACATGATTATAAGCTGATGACTTCCGCACGTCCATCATAGACTCTGCCTTAAGCTATGAGTGAAGAGTGAAGAATGACCATGGACATGGGACGAATCCTGGATAGATCAGTGGTAAGAGCATTGGCGTACTAAGCCGGAGGTCCCGGTTTCGATTCCCGTGTCCGGGTGTCAATTTCAAATTTCAGAATATGATATCTAAATGTTATAACTTTTATTTTTCTAAGTTCGTTCAAGCACTTGACACAGTTGTGTTCCTCTTTATTGATCAGGTCTAACGCACTGCACAAAACCTTCTCGTCCCAACAGGCATCCTGGTGAGCAGGGTTTGGAAGTGTTTGATGACATTGATGTTTGTGTCGAATAAAATTGGATAACTTTACATAGGAACCCTCCCAAATCCTGCATTTAAATGACATAATGGCAATTGGAGATGCAACAAAAGAAATATTCCTGGAAGAAAAATAAACACTCTCGCTCAAGCGGCAATGCTCTCTACTCACAAACTGCATTCCCCCTCTCACGTTTTTCAAAATGTCACCGCTATCTCCGACGACGTCAGCAGAGTGCTACGACAACATGAGCGCACCTAATATATTAATTTACTTTTAAACATCACAATTTGTCCTCAGAGATATATCATACATCGTGCTTTAGATTTAAATCGCTTACAATCCAAATAATAGGCAGACTTTGGAAGGAAGACGTTACTGAAACTTCCCAGACCGATTATGTAGTTATCGGATGTTTCACCCATAATTTTAACATTTTAATAAGTTTTGTACATTGTTAAATCCCCGAGATTTATGGGTTTTTAGGACTTTACCTACTCCTCCGCTGGTGGTGGGCACTCGGGTGACTCTGCTGACTCTGATGTGTGGTAGCCACACGGCTCTGGTGGTGGACACACAGATGACTCTGACTGTGAGTTATTTAATGTCTGGTAGGCAAACAACTCTGGCGGTGGGTACATTGGTGGCTCTGACGGTGGGTATGCCTGTGACTCTGGGGATGGGGGTGGTGGCTGCGATGTCATGAAGGACGGTGGTGGGTGGTGTGGAATTCGGAAGGGTGGTGGAGGCCTGGGCAACACGGCCACAAAGTACCCTTAGCGGAAATTGTACACAGCACATTTCATATCACACATGTAAGACTCCTTGATGCTATCGTAGGGTAGTACTTCAGTCGCTCTTATCGTGTGACAGGTAGAGTCGCAAAACATGATGTAGCTTCACTCCTCTCTGCCTTAGTTCACTACTTTCTAAATCACATGTCTATCGCTCACAGCCACACATCGAATATTTTCTACAGTCATCGTATGACCCTCAAACATTAAATTGTAGCGTGTCAATCATGTAAAGTTGACACATACACAATTAGGCTACGTAAAAATATGAAGGTATAATAATTATATTGTCAGAATCTAAAGGAGAGGATTAGATTTGAAATATTTAATAATAATAATATCCTTCAAAACCTACTGTTAACGACTGGATGGACTCGGATATGTTCCACTTGCTCTCAATAGAAAATACTACAAAGGATTTTAATAATACTAATCTGCATAAAAATACTAAACTTACAATAGTGGAATCCAGAGAATATAATTAAAGCTAATACATTCAGGAATAATATGCTTCAAAATTTACCGTGGCTGTATGAGATCGGATAACGCCAACATGCCTTCTAGATAATTATTGAACACGAATGATGACAGGGTGCCCGTCTAGGTTGTATACTAGCCAGAGAATAACGCTGGCGCCGGGGGTGGCCCAAGATGGTGAATGGAAATTTATCCACCTCACTCCTAATCCCAAGAAAAGAAAATCCTACCCCAACAAGCAACTCTTTATTACCCTTGCCACCGCCGGACTC